>JAQFYR010001267.1:0-10410 GCA_034694985.1 Campodea silvestrii
GAACTCCCCTGCACTTAGTTGACGGGCTCTCGATTTTCTATCAATTTATTCAATATTCTATTAATCATTTTTGAAAATGTGTATGTTTTACATTGAAATATAGTGAATAATCAGATATATTGGACATAGTTACTGTGAAGCACTCAATCAATTAAAAACTACAGAGAAGGCAACTTCGAGTTTTATTTAAATGTTAAAAACTCTGTAATCTCGTAAATTAAATCGTGATATACTGCATTTGGGTGTTGCTGTTGATTGTCGAACTTAATAAATGAGAAAGCAACATTTTTCTGGTCTGGTATTATCTTACGGAAGCTGAGAGTTCAAAGTAGGTGATTAAAAAAAATCAATCCATGTTACAATATATCTGAGTTTCATTAATAGATATATCTTCACTCTTCAGGTGCAGCAACTGGACTTTCGGGATTCCAATTGCGTCTTTAGCTCATAGGGAAAGTTCAGTTCGTGGAGTCAGGACATATATCCGTTGATAATGCAAAAGTTTTTATTTAGATGTGTACATGATTTGTATGTGTGTGAATTAAAAACACTGATAATGTCATTTTCTTTTCTGCCTACTATTGATTAGTCCCTAGTTTTTCAGAATTTTTATACACATAAGGAATGATAAGTAATTTAATGAACAAATATCTGTCATCTACCCATTTCAGCCTAGTTTTTGGGCTAACCTATGCTGCCGTTCAAAGGAGAAGAAATCGCTTTCAGCAACACCATCGAAGTCAGCAATTACAGAAGAAGGTAATTTTGAGAAAGAACCAGAATCATTAGAAATTGGTTTAAAAATACAGAATTTGAGAAAAGTATTTACAACAATTGGTGGAGGAGAAAAAATAGCTGTTGAAAATGTTACACTTAATTTATATGAAGGACAAATTACTGTTTTACTCGGACATAATGGAGCTGGAAAGACAACGACTATGAGCATGATTACAGGTATCCACCTTTATTTTGTTATAATTCCTTATTATAATATTAGTTTATTCCAATTCTTGGCACATATGCAGTTTCTACATCCTCATTGCACTGTCATTTCTCATAATTTTGCCGCGTGACCTAAAATCCAACCAGGTGGCAAGTTGATGAACTAAAATGTAATCGCTGACTAAGTTTATGTTCGTAAATGCAACAGTGCTGACTAAGTTTATGTTCGTAAATGCAACAGTGCTGACTAAGTTTGCATAATACATGTACCTTACATAAAATATTCAAAGTAGTGGTTCCCACGTGAAATATATATACTATCTTTCTAAGTTCTTCGATTCCTCTCTTTGTCAGGATTCTAAAATAAGCCTGTCATAAATGCGATTTATTTATGTAGTAAATTAAGGTTTGATTACATTAATTAAACAACATTTTAAGACAAAGAAAAAATTGTTTTCCTGTGGGAATCGAACCCGGCACTTCTCGGTTTAGCCTCAAGTGTGCAGACTACTGGGCTACGGAGAAGCTAGATTATTCTCCGTCTGAAACTGTAATAATTTGCAACACTACATAGAACCAAATAAAAAAATTCACAATCTAAAGAATACGTGTTATACTATGATATGACTTCAATCAGAGCCAACCAGTATTTAATTTTTCATTTATAAGAAAGTCATGCAATGTTCTTCATGTATAGAATACTATAAACATTGCATGACTTTCTTATAAGTAAAAAAAATACTCTAAAATATTTTTGATTATTTCAGGTGTAATATCTCAAACGAGCGGAAGTATGATAGTAAATGGAGTGGAACTAACGCCAATTACATTACCAAGTATACAAAGTAAGATGGGATACTGTCACCAAGAAAATGTTATAATACCTGAACTTACATCATTGGATCACCTACGACTATTCGCAATGGTAAGAAACTTTTAGTTAAAAAGTAGAATGTCACTTAGAGCTATTACTGGTAACTGATAATTTTACATTAGTC
Organism: Campodea silvestrii; assembly: GCA_034694985.1. Lineage (NCBI taxonomy): Eukaryota > Metazoa > Arthropoda > Diplura > Rhabdura > Campodeidae > Campodea > Campodea silvestrii. Next base: position 1,941 of record JAQFYR010001267.1, read on the forward strand.
CATGTTGATTGAAGCTTACTGGTCTTCTATTCATAATAATCTTCACAAACACCTGGAGTATTGATAGACCAATTGAGTTTTAAATCGTTATATTTCGATATTTACGTAATAGCATCAAACAAAGAAAACTTACAAAGTTAGTGATTTTTTACAAAAATTAATGACAAAAATAGAGAAATTAGTTCCCTTTAATTTGTAACAGAAATTTCAAAGAGCTTTCAGTAAAAACTTATTCCATTGATTTGTCACCATCACTCAATCAGTTTAACTTAATTGTGACGATTATTATGAATAGAAGATCAATAAGCTAATTAAGCTTAGACTATCAACATATAAATAAATAAAACTGTCACACACGGTCGGTTAATGTAATCGTGGACGTTCTCAATCAGCACAATGACAGATTAATGTTTCTTATAAATACAAAATTTCAAAAGTAAAATGACAATAAGTGTCCCTAATGACCTTCTTATTTAACCTCTTTAATTAATACAGCGATATAACACATAAGAAAACTTTGGGTCCCGGGTGGGGATCGAACCCACAAATTTTTCTTATGTTATATTACTGTAATTAATTAAAAGGGTAAAACTAAAAGCACTATCGATATTTAATTGATTATTATCACCCTTTGTCAATTTAAAATAATATTATATAGGCCCCTACTACGTTATATTAGTTTAGTAACACAAAAATATTAGTCAGTACCGGTATTTAACAAAAATATTTCTGAAAATATCAGTACCAGTCCTGCATACTACTGAATAGAATTATTACGAATATATTCCAACTCAATGGAAATTTCTTCCCCTTATATCGCCATGTACTATCTTTCAAGTACAAACCGTACGTCTTCGACATAAACCTACATGCGTAAATCATAATCTTATCTTGAACAATGTTCCCAGAAACGTGCCTCCATTTTGTAAACAAACTGATATGATATCTCGTTACGTACGTAGCCTAGCTAACTTGCCGCATTGCAGCATTGAAATGCGGCTCACGATTTCAAATGCGACAAGTGGGGAACTCTAGCGTCAAATAGACCAAATAAAATCCCATTAGAAGTTGACGCATTAATACTGATAGGGGAAGAATATCTGGCAACACGGTTTATTGACAGTGTACTTAAAAGTACTTAATTGCTCAATTGACGCATATGGAGATAAGCCTAGTCGCCGTCCCCGTCGCATTGCGTAATTTCTGTCTTGCGCAATTCGTTGTTCTATTGATAATGACCTAGTTTTACAAATCCTTTATATGAAATTATTGTTATTGCTGTCACTTACCCTGTATTAAAGTAGTCACGCGATTTTCTTGCAGTTGTAGCAGCTAGGGCTTTGAAAAATATTTGATTAATATTAAAACAAGAAACAACTGCTTTACTTGGAAACGGTAATCGTTGATAATCAAAGGGGACTATGAAACAAATCCTTCGGGCCGTTTCCTGAATTATTGAGGAGATTGCATGTTGCTCTAGACCTGCTGCTTGGCTGATTCAAGGTAAAGAAAAAAAGAAACAAAAAGAAAGAATGTATGGAAAAGAAAACCTTGGCGATATAAAAATGAAAAGGTTCATACAGTTCGGTATTTCGTTGTGTTGGTAAAAATGTACTGCATAATTACTATGTTGATATGATTTATGCATGAAAACGTGTTTCATTATATTCTAAGAATGTCGATATATGCCACATTGTTCGTTTCCTTCGTGGAACTATTTTTAGAAAAAAGTTTGTAGTATCCTGTAAAGCAGGCAATCTCGTGTTTGAGAGAAGCGCATAGGTTTTCTATATGTGCAGGATACTTCGTCCAAATTTGAGAGAGTTTGGAAATTCTCACTGAATTTTTTTTATAAACTTATTTCTTTGCAAATGACATTCTTTAACGGTATTTTTTTAATTCGGCTTTTTAATTATTTTATTTCTCCTCTGCTTTTACTGCTGGCGGCCTGGCACAAGAAAGGGGGATAAATCCTAGTATCCTACAATGAATTAAATGACCCAATCGAGTTATGCGAATTCGAAAATTTCACGTTTTCAGTGCAAAATGTGTAGTTTCCGAGGGGATGATCACTCTTGTAATCTAGTATACACCATCCCTTGTAATCTCAGTAATTTCATTGTAATTTGTGTAATCCCGATGAAATATTTGTAATTACTATGTAATCCCGATGAAATCTTTATAATTCCTATGTAATCTGTGTAATCTCAATTGCATTCTTGTAATCTCAATTGCATTCTTGTAATCTCAATTGCATTATTGTAATCCTTGAAATCATTTGTAATATTTGTAATAAATTGTAATATTCTGTAATCCCCTTGAAAATCCCTTTGTAATCTGTGTAACTTGTAATAAAGACCTTGTAGCAAAGATGCATTCTTGTAATCCTGAAATCATTTGTAATCTGTTGTAATCCTTTTAATCTTTTGGAACCCCTCTGAAATCTTCGTTATACATAATTAAATACTTGGAGTAATTAATAATTTAAATGGATAAAGGGGGACAATATTCAATTAAATAGAATCGATAGTGCTTTTAACCCTTTAATTAATACAACGATATAACATAAGAAATATTTGGGTCCTGGGTGGGGCTCGAACCCACGCCTTTCAGCTTACATGATTCGTTAGAACAGCAGTCATGTAAGCTGAAGATCAAGGGTTCGAGCCCCACCCGGGACCCAAATTTTTCTTATGTGTTATATCGTTGTATTAATTAAAGTAAAAGCACTAGTTATCGATGTTTAATTGTAATTTAAAACACTTTAAAAAATAACATTCAGTGATTGTCAAGAATTTATAGAGTAACATGGATTTCAACCTTATATACAAATATTGTTGCAGGTCTATATTATACTCGAACCTTCAAACAAACAAGTCTATAACATATTCTATTTCGTAATTGTTAGATTTTAACACTGCTTAATTTTCAAATTAAATTCCCCTTAAAAGACTTCCTTGAATAATTCAAAGCAACAAACTCGTCAATTTCCTTATGCCTCCATCGTCGCTATTTCGTAATATACCCTACACTCGTGGCGTAACACCTGTAGTCATTAAGAAGAACATAAAAACTTAGAACATCTGCTAATCAAGTACCATATTAGCATTATGAAGTTTAATATCTTCCTTGAAGAAACAATGCTTGAACCATCCTCAACCAACCTACTCGTTGCTGAATAATTCTCTCTTTACTTCCAAGTTCATCAATTATTTATCCCTCCTACGTTTTCTCTTTCTAATTATTTATTTTGTCTTTTCCTTTTGTACGTATGGATATACGTGTAGGATGTGAGGTAGGATGACTTACGTAGCGACACGGTACTGGTACTGAGGAATTAAAAGTGTCAAGCCTATTATTGTTATTAGGCTATATGAAAGAAGTTTTTTTTAAAGAATGTAGGGTTTTATGAAAGAGTAGTGAAGGTTTCTGCAAAAGTCTTATTGCTGAATTTCAGTTTTCGTTTGACTGTAGTAACTGTAATAATTATATTGGATTGCATATAGTCTTGTGTCCTAATTTCTGATAATTCTGACCTGCAATATTCTTTTTAAAAAGCAAAACTAATAATAAATATAGTATTTTCACACTACAGTTAGTTTACCATATTCTGTGTAATCATGTGAAACCCTTATTTTCCAGAACAACCCGTATTCTTCAGTAAATAAGTCACAAAATTCAATAAATTTCCATAGACCAATCAGAAATCGAGATTTCGAGCCATGGGATATACTTACACTAATTTCTTATCTTGACAGTTTATTGAAAAATACAAGCAGTTTTGGAAAATGAGGGTTTCACAAGACTTTACATCATTACATGCTATATGTTAGCCTATCTGTAGTATGAAAACACTATTTATCATTGGTTTTCCTTTAATAGACAATATAGTAACATGAATATTCACACAATTCTTTCTTCGGATAGAACTCACAGAAGTACAGAACTAAAAAAAGAATATCAACTATATCTTACAAGTCTTCACATTTCCACAATTTCATCGATTGAGTGACTTTCGCGTAGGGTACGTTACTTATTGGAAGTCCTTGTGATGCGGTTATTTGGGATCTGACAGTGAAAGCCACACGATTAGTCCTGATGGTTAAATGTGGAGCACATGTGCGGTGCAATCCTACAGAGAACGCATTTAGTTCTAACTTTCTCACAGTAGAATAAATGATACAGCATCACGGAGCTGCGTATAGGGTACTTCTATAAACTTCAAGCTAAGGGATAGGATAAGAGGTGCATGAAACAATGAAAGAAAAATGATAATTTCATTCATTTCTTGCAGAGTTTTGATATACGCTGTTAAAACAGATTTATTGGGAGTAATTATTATCAAATCCTCTATATATAATTAAATTGGTTAAAATCAACGCCTGCACTAACTTGAGGAGTATCGATAAAAATAATATTGTTGAAACCTGGTTCTTCGTTTCAACTAATTAGAGTCAATTCCATAATTTCATTATCAATATTTTGCGTTTCCCATCTTACCGAACATGCCTCTACTTCATTTAAAGCAAAATAAAAATTAAATGTTTCTAGTTGCAAGAACAGTAACGTAGTAATAAATTGTATCAACCTTCCATACTTATTACAAAAAACTTTTCTCACAGTATATTGTTTCAAAAATCTTATATGAATATATTTACTTGAACCCTTGTTTTGTTCATTCACACTTCAACCAATCAGTGATCCTCATTTTAGAAGCTAAACCAATTGATGCTCGATCTTAAACGTGCTAAGATGCTTCGGAGATAAATATCTCCTCCTGAAGGGATACTGTAGGTAAAAACGTGTAGGGAATATTGATACAATTTACTGTCACTTTTGCTTTCGCTTTAAGAATTTGAAAGAAATAATTTCAATAGAGATGACATTTCTTCGGAGTTCATAACCATTTTGAAAAAAACTGAAAACCACCACAAAAAGAAACAAAATATAGTTTCCAAAGCTTTCGGTGTAATATCAGAATTACATCTTATTCACTGGAGAAGCAAAAAGTTACAATATTTACAGAAGTTCTTGAAAACTTATTATTATTAACGAAAGTAAACCACCAAGCTTCACGAAAGAAATGCATTGTTCCTCAGTACAAATTTAAAAATAAAAAACAAAAATTGAAAAGCATCCTTTCTACGATTGCGTCGACGAAGTCGGAAATACGTACTCCGAGTATCATGGTTCACGGGACATGGCGTGGGTGTGCTGTGTGACGCTTGAATAGATTCAAAAGTTCTTGATCCACATTTTCCTGCTGATTACAAGAATCATAATACGAAAGTGCTGAACTTGTGGGTGGAAGATTTATAAAACGTTAATACCTCAGAGGGTAAATTCTTAGAGGAAGAATTATTTATGGCGTAATATTTTACTTAAATGTTCCAATGCAGTACATACAACTGTCAACAACATCGTAATTGTAGAATTAATGAAAGTATCTGCTGCCACTTTTAAAAAGTGCTGACGCTTCTGAAGTGATTACTTTTGAAATTGATTCAAATCAAAAGAAAAAGACTGTATCATCTGTTATATTGGTTTGAAAATTTATAGGCTATAAAGATTTTGGAGTCGAAGTCAGCAAAAATGGATGCTTAACCCATCATTAGGTTTCCTAGAATTATACGTTTGAATTGTCGGCACTCGAACTAGGGATGCCGTCAAACCCTCAAACTCAAACTTCGCGACCGGTTTGAGTTTGACTAACACGGTCTTGTTTGAGTTTGAGCTTGAGTAGAGGAGGTCGAGTTTGGGTTTGAGTTTGATCAAACAGTTTGAGTGGCGAGGTATTCCGCGACTGACTCGTTAGTCAAGCTCTACTCAAAATGTTTGATCAAACAGTTTGAGTATGAGATGACAAGTTTGAGCTTGGGTTTGATTTTCTACTCAAACCAAATCAAAGTCAAACACAGGGTAGTTTGAGTTTGACGTCATCCCTACTCGAATTACAGATTACCTGATGCACAGAATTAAAATGTGTTTTTATATATTACCTAGAATAGCCATTCCGATAAACCATTATTCAAAAGCCGACACTAACTACGTGCTAGAATGGCGTCCCCGGCATTTTCTCGTGAACAGTGAAGGCCAAAACCAAAGTGCATTCCAGAATCTCAACCAGCTGTTTAGATTTTATCATTTAAATCACCAGAATTACACATCATTTAAAAAAACACGCCATTTTTTTTTCAATCTTGACTAGCCCCAGAAGTTGGTAAACTTAAACGTCAAACCACGTAATCAAAAATATGATTTTACTCTTAATACCCATTTTCAGATCAATCAGCAAATTTCATTCGTTATATAAACTTTCTAGGAACATATAATTATGATTGGAGATAAACTGACAAACAATTTCGTGAGTGTGAAGGTAGATCGCAATTGGCTGAAAGATGAGTACTTGCAACTCGCGACAAACCTTTTGGAGGGAATACACACATATTTTAGCCCATCTTTGTTTGGGTTTGAAAAGTCTAAAACCCTAAATATTAACCACCAAGAAAACTCTCCCCTGTGAAGAAAAGCAAACCTTTCAATAAACTCTTTAATAACCCCTCCCTCTCCTGAAAGATTAAATTCTTATTACCCCCTTCACCCACAACCCCAATCCACCCCACCAAACACTTATTTTTCCCTTTCCCCCTCCTCCTTTTCCATCATCATTGACGTCTCACTTCATCATAACCTCCTCATGGTAGGCCATAGGTAAAGTGTGTGTTTCGATATAATTAGAGCACTGATTCGGCCTCCACCCACCCACCCCCACCCGGATCACAAAGTGCACCCGGCCCACCCCGTCTGCCGTCACTTATTGGAACGCAGCCAGAAAGAGAGGTAGGAGAAAGATCCCCTCAAATTGCATCCTCCTCCCATGGTGCTCCTGCTGGTGGTGGAAATCTATAATAATTATATATTATTATAGCGGATAGATTGAGATGATGGGGTTACTATTAAGTTGTGTTTAGAGTCACCCTGGATTTGGATTGTGTTGTAACATACGGGTTAGGGGTGTTTGTTTGCAGATATTTTCGCATCCGGGTATCCGCACGGACTTTTGAGGGTTCCCGGGTACTCGCCGATTTATAAAAAAAAATACGAGAGATCTGTATGGTCTTGTCAAGATGTTACGATTTGATAGTGCATCACTCCAATTGTTTATTTGATCAATATTACTCATAAACTTTATGAGACATCTTTTAAACATTATTTATGAAAAATCCATTAAACATTATTTATGAAAAATCCATTAAACATATATTTACTAAACATCAAAAACATCTTTCCGATATATCTAATATACGGTATTATCAGTGAACTCGTCCATATTTCATAATTATATCCACTTCTCTCTTTAAAAAAAGATAAGCAATTTCTTCCTTATAAAAATATCAGCCACATTTCCCCCAAAATAAAACCAGAGGAAAAAATAACCAAATCAGAAAAGCAACCACCATTAACACGCCTTGATCCTACCCCTTTCAACAAACACGTCCACAGCACAAAACTCCTCTCAAACACCATTTCAACATTCAAGAACAATGTACTCCGGGATAAGCAATAAAAACAAATGTATATATAAACCCCACACCGTTTGAACATTATATCGGCGGATTACTTGAAGTGACTTGATACTCTACTTTCATACGAATGATCCCGTAATCGAGAGTTAATTACTGCTTCCTCTCCCAGATGACACTGTATACCATATGCTAGGGTAGGGTGGGGGGGTGGGGTGGGGGGGGGGGGTGGCAGTGAGCTAGGATATCACTGGAGTCTTGAGTTGAGAAAGAAGAAAAGGTCTGAGGAATTGGGAAGAAAAGGAAAAGTAGTGATAAAAAGTAAAGGTGAAAGAGTTGATGAGAAATAATAAGGGAAGATTTCAAATTGTGGAGAAAAACAAAACTTTATTTTCTGCTGACATGAGTGTGAAATATTTTAAAATGCGCAATCAACACATTGATAAGCTGTTAACTCATGTTATGTATAAGGCGTAAAAATACTAAAAAGCTACGAAAAGCTCAGATAGAACCAAATACATCTAGAAAGCTCAGCAAATCTCATCTTCTATATAAAAAGCTCCGAAAAATTTACGCCTACAACATCCACATCAAATATCATTTACCGTGACGTAATTAAATGAAGTATACAGAAAGTTTCATCAGCAACCGTAAAATAAATATCAAATAAACATGTACGCGTAATATCTCATTTGATAACATGGTAAAAGGTAAGTCTTGGATTTTTGACACAAGTATGATACTGCATGGCTTCATGAAGTTATTTAGGTATTCTGTTTATGAAGGTATTTAGGTATTCTGTGGTACTTAGGTATTCTGTGATATTTGGGTATTCTGTTCATAAAGGTATTTAGGTATTCTGTGATATTTAGGTAAAATTCTGTTCGTGAAGATATTTAGGTATTCTGTGATATTTAGGTAAAATTCTGTTCGTGAAGATATTTAGG
>JAQFYR010001268.1:0-10407 GCA_034694985.1 Campodea silvestrii
CCGCTCGTCTTATCATATCCGTTCGATATCTTAATCCACAACTCCCGGTCACAAGATTATACAGCTGTATGTGCATGGTATAATCACATGATCGTAAGATGTTATTTGCGTATTAAGGAAACTCAAAAGCACGTAGGCAGAGAAAAGCCACAACGAGAGAGTGTAATATATTATGATGTCATGAAAACTATCAATATCGTTACAATATTATACTGTATTTTATATATCTATGAAACTTTTCACGGCAAATGAAACACATATTTTTTATACCTAATGCGCGTGATTATTTTGACTGAAGGAATTCCGTCGTAAGAAAACCTCTTGACTCTTGAGAAGTAATCAATCTCTTAAAAACAAGAAAAGTATTATTTATAAAAATTCAATTACGCTTGCAGCTGACCAAAGAAGGCGAAGATACTGATGTCAATGAATATTTACGAGGATTTGTGCAGTATAAAACTCCAAATTTGAAAACGCCGAACCAGCCCACTCATTTGCCGAAAAAAATAAGATCGCAAACATAAAAAAAAAAATGAATGAGCAAAATATTCGAAACAAATCTGACAAAATACTTGCTTCAAAACTGGAAATATTATCGTCATCGATTCCGTCCAGCAATATTTCCTCTTCGTATTCACATTTAATTTCGTGTTTGTGTGTGAAGGGAGGGGGGTATATCTGAAAGTTCACCTAGTGCGCGAGATATCCTTGATCCGGTTAAAGTAGCCTCTTAACCACGATAATAAGAATTGCAGTACCCAACATTGATCGAATTTGCGTATTTTAACTGTTACTGTCAAAACCTAATATACGTATCACATTGGTATTTAGAAAATTCGATAACTTTAATAGCGGATTTCCTAAAAATTAAAGTTTGTACATCTAAATATTTCATAATGCGCTTAAATTTTTGTGCAGAAGTCAAAATGCACCTTGGTTTTCGTAGTAATCTGATCTGCACCAATTGGACAATAATTGAGAAATGTCGAATTTAAATTTAACTAATTATGATAAAAGAGACGAAACGCCGCATTTTTCGTCACACATATTTCATACAAGTCTGTGGTATTTTAATGGAATAGACTCATTTCATAACAATATGAAATTGTAATCACTGTACTAAAATTAAAATTGTACGATGTTTAATTCGATTCTTTTTCACCATTTTTGTTGTAGCAGTTGTTTATATGCTTCAGGTACAAGAATAAGGATTCATGTCACTTCGAAATATTATGCACTAAGGGGGAAACAAACATATAGTTTGACATTTCACGATGTCAAATAACTACATGCAAATGAATTATAGAGAATGTTATTTTGAATATACGTTTCCATTTATATTGCACACAAAACAATTTACGACAAATGATTAAAATGTGGTCGGTGTTTTTCAAAACGAACGCTGATATGGTGATGTTCCCAAGCGTATATTTTCTCTAAACGATTGGTGTGTAGTATATGCAGTGATGGAACGAGTCACGAATTTTCGACCTGATGATCCGGAACCCATTTGACCCGGTTTGATATTCTGAGCGTAAATAACAGTTTCATCAACTGTAGGTGGTTGTTGAATTTCTGTAATGATAATCGCACCTCAAAACTGCCAAGGAATTAGTTTGAAAACAGGCAGGAGCGCGCGCAGAAAGCATGCATTCCCTTAGGGTCGGTCACTCCCCCCTTGCGAACTGGAAAAAAAGTAAGGAATGGAGAAAGCAAACATAAAATGAAAATAAATGTTGCAAAAACTCACAAAAAACAGTAAAAATATTTTCATTTTCACCAAATAAACTTCCTGGGTCAAAACCGGTTCACACATGCACTGACCCGGTGACTGGGCAACCCGGAGGAAATTTGACCCGAAAGTGACCAGTTCCATCACTGTATAGAGTACTTTACTATTACTCTGGAAAACCTTCAATCAATTCTATTTTAATATGTTTGACTTTATCCCCTAAAATGACAATTCTACTCTCCAAACTAATATAAGAGATATGATTTCCACCAGAAAATTTACAGGAAAACATAATTATACAATCTATTTTATGTATATGCGTTTTTATATAATACACTCTCTACTGTTATGTAGGAAACTAATTATTATATAGTAAAAATAAACCAGCCATTTATTAGTAATCTTATTTCATATTTAAGTCTAAGTGTTCTTGTTAGCAATTACTGGATAGTGGTTTCGTACCTAGTAATTTGGAAACACATAAGTGTCGTTACATTATTCGATGAAAGAAAAATGATATTTCTGGACAATAAAATCTCAATTTTTGTTCCGTCGAAATCAATAAATTTCCTTGGAAAATTTGTATGGGAGTGTGACCGCGGTCTTTTCGATATGTAAGATGAAAGAGATCAATTCGTATCACTGAATGAAACCAGGTCAAATCAATTCCAGTCATCGGAAGATTGATACAAAAGTACATACACCCTTCCTTCACTGAATTACAGCAGTATGTCAGTACCAGACACTTGAAATTAGATTTATGAAATTACATGAGCTGGACAACTTTGACAATATTTGATCGCACTTTCTGGTCATTTTAGACCATTTCAATTACAGTAACCTAACTTATGATATTTTTTTTGACCGGGCTTTATCTTTCAAAATATGGTGACAATAACTTATAATATCTTATTTATATATATTGAAGCCATCATGGGCTGTGGTACAACAGTTTGCATAGAGATGTTCATTATTTGATGAACAAGAATAATATAAGAGAATAGACAAATTATAAATATAACAACAAAGTAACAGCAATTTCTTATGATTGATGATTGTAGCTTAAAAGTAAACAATATCATTGTTTCTTGTGGACAAAGCATTGAATGAATGGTGAGTGATGGTGTCCATTGTTTTGAGTTGAGAAAGAAATATAAAAGGAATATAAAACTAAATATTAAATTACATATCCCATAATTAGCGATTTGATCCGACATCGATCTCAATGTGTTCCATGGTCCGATCTGTATCTGAACATAATTGTTTCATTTTCCAATCTCGATCCAGTTAACTCAATCCACGGTCTGATCTCGATCATACATTAAATATCTCTCGGGTTACCGTAATGACGTCGCTTTCGGTAGGGATACAAGCGAGATAGAATTTGTCTCTACTCGAAAGACGAGACTAAGACCAGTGCCGGATTCAGGGGAGAGGCAAAGAAGGGGAAGAAAGAAAGGAGGAGATAAAAAAAATTAGAAAATAGGTTGTAACTGTCAAAAACGTTATTCTAAATATTAACTATTTTTAATCCTTGTCATTAATTCAGCATACTTTCTGTCTATTGTTAGTTATATATATCATGTAAGATACTTTGACGATATTAAAGGTAACGGTCGATATGTATGGTTGCATCACCCCCCCACCCTCGCCTTCAATATTACCTGATCATTATTTTTCAAATAATAATTATTAATGCTAAAATCGCTTTTTCAAATAAATTGTTCCTATTTTGGGGAAGGAAATACATGTTACATCCTCAAAATTTCATTCATATTTTCATTCAAAGACATCCACTGTCTTACTATCCGTAATAATTATACAGCAACAGTAATTTTGTCTTCTTTTATATATATATTCCAGATTAGAAAACAAAACGTTATGTGTCAGTTACCACGCCTGCATGAACCTTTTCTTTAGGAGAACCGGAAACGTAACATTAAAAATGAAACTTCTTTCAAAACGCATTAAAGCTTACGATTTATAATTACATCTAAAATCGTGAAACTTTTCTTCCTCCCTAAGCAATGTTTTTATTGAAATATATATGCGACGTATGCCAGTCCCCGGGATGCTCAGGCTCAATCCATAAATGCCGTGCTGATCTCGTAATTCATAACCGGAGATAGAGGGACTGAGGGAGTGGAGACTCTATTTCACCAGAATTCTCTGCCCCCCCCTCCATTTTAATGTAAATACTACATGGAATACCGAATACACTCTACACCCCATGTACACTTGTACAGTCACTGCAGTTGCATCAAAAATATTATTCTCACTTTTTTTCAGTTGCAAAAATCACTCTGTAGCCTCCAAACATTACAAATAATTATTCTCATTATTTTAATCCCTTCATTGGTCCCCCTCCCCCCGCTATAATATATTTCTGAACATTTCATTACAGACAATTTTGTTGTTATCGTGAATCTCTTCCTGTCCATGATAACTCTAATTTCGCTTGTTTTTTTTTATTTATTTAAGAGAACAATTTTGTATGTTTTAAGTTACTCCGATATACATCGTTTGTTTCTTTCCTTTTCCACAAACTCGCACGTGATACCTTACGCAAGTATTATGGTTATCACAGGGTGATACAAATCAATGCACAAAGGAACACTTTATACGCGTTTCGATTTCAATACAATGCTGCTGCAATGTCAGAAGCACAATTTGGCGCCTTTGTACAATGTTCAATTTGAATTACTACACAAAATTCTGAATGAAACACAAACTACAACACACAAATTGTTGGTATATGATCCTTCAGATTACGTTTTATCCGTTTTTCTTCCTTTAAATAAAATGACACATAATGTTAAATCGGAACAATTTAAAAATAACAGAACAACATATCTTTTACTTGAGACACACAGGATTACACTAGACCAAATTAGATCAGATCTACTTGGTGTAATTAGTTGACTTATTTACTATAGGTAAATAATTAATTACATGCCAATATTTGTAGGTTTCGTAAGCGAAATTATTCGATGATGTGAAATTTGCAATTTTTCCAAAATTTAACTAGGATTTTTTTTACACAATTTTTGTTATGATATCCTAATACAAATACAACATTCGCTTTTTCATCACCACCCACTTCAGGAAACATAAGACATATCAGCGATATACAAAATAATGTAGAAATACTAAACTAGCGTTCGATAGCCAAACAGCTGTACTGCTGGGCTCAATATCAGACTATCGGCTTGCAGCGGTTGTTGTGTACACGCATCCATGTATGAGTATACCTGTCCAAATATATTATTCTTAATATTATTATGTACAGATGCACCTCTGCCCCTATTCTGAGCTCTGGTGGTACTGATCGCATTCCACTTTAACTGACGTTCCGCTGCAATTTGAAATTTAAAAGTATAGGAAAAATGACATGAAGCCACCTGTACAGCGGAATTTGAATCAACCTCCTGTTTTGATACATGTTCTGCGGCAACATCCCCAGGCGTTGAATTTAGAAAGTTAGCACCCCTGTAAAAACCGTCGTATTTAGATAAACGCGGCCAGCGGAAACTTGCAGTGACATCCTTAACGGTGCTCCGTAGTGGCGAAATTAAAACCCGCCAACTTTTCGGATTTCTTGTTTTTAATTGAGTGGGAATCCAAAAATGAAAATTTCGCTCCACGACCTCGAATTTGGTAAGCCCCTTCTAAAAGTATGTTGCATTATTTTTCCGATTTATCATTTACAGTTACCACAATCTTGGGTATACATGATTTTAAAATTTAGTGATTTGAATTAAAATATTCCCAAGATTGTGGTAAGTGTAAATCATAAATCTGGAAAATAATGCAACATACTTTTAGAGGAGGCTTACCAAAGTAATTATCGTGGAGTGAAATTTTCATTTTTGGATTCCCACTCAATTAAAACAAAGAAAACCGAAAATTTGGTGGGTTTTAAAATTCGCCAGTACGGAGCACTGTTAAGCAATAAAGGTGCCTTCACAAAACAGCATATAGTACTTGTGTATAGTGTGCGAGTATAATTTCCAGCACGTGAGTACTTTCATATTTATTCTAATTCTCTCTGAGTTAGTTATTTTAACAAAGTTTTAAAGCTTACCTCAAGAGAATGGTATGAAAGGTACCTGTTTGCACACTTTAAAGTTGGTCACAAATACACCGGGCGCAGCTTCAGGACATTTTTAAAATTCATCGCAAGCAGGAAATTACACTCGCTCGCAGCTTTAATTACGACAGCTCTTTTGTGAATGCACCTTAAGGGTACTTCACTACAGGATTATTTGTGACCAAACCGATGCAGACGTAGTACATCTCATTGATCCCAGCAAGATGTACTTCTGCATATGCGTGAATAAGTTAAGTGAGTTGTTCAAGCTGTGAGGTATTTGCTGTACATTTCTCAAGAATGACCCATTTGAAAACCCGCAAGGAACAAATTAGAATAACAACGATTTTTTATTTGTATGTTGGGTATAACTTATCGCGTTCGTATGAATATTGTCAACGTATTCCTTTTATTCTTATTGGTGTTGCATTCAGCAGCTCAAAAACATTCCAAGTGTATTTTTGCTTCACCGCTTCGATTAAACAGCCAGAGGTTTATCCTAAATGGTTATAAAGATGCAATGTAGACAAACACATATTGTACCAACATCAAATACATTACTCACATTACTTTGTGGTGTATACAATTTAGGTATTTAAAGAAGCTTTCTTAAAGCACAAGTATTGTGAAAGACTGCTGGGAAAATCGCAACACAAAATTAACCTCTTTCATTAAAATAATTAAACTTACTTTGCAATACATGTTACCTGATGAGCAATGCATATTTTCTTTCAAGCTGTGATTTTGTAATATTAAATTTCAACCATTTGAACATCCACACAAAAATTCCTATAATTCACACAATAACTCCGAATAACAAAATCGAAGTGTACGCGGAACAAATCCTCTGTCCATTATTGTCATGTCATTTCACCCTTTACTAACGCGTATTTGGATTCAAAATGCTGGATCTTTAAACGTTCATTATCTCTTCAGGAGCATGGTTATTAAGTTTAAAGACTCAAGTTTAATCACCAGAAGGAAAACTGACTTTGTGATAGAGTATATTGTAAATCATAATTACGAAGTTATGTATGCTGCTATACATAAAATATTCGATGAACATTTATGAAATAAAACAATGTCCAGAGCAGTGCTGAACTGGCTCGTGGGACAGGTTGCAGTTTACCTATGGGCGGTTCGCCTGGTTTACATATTGGTGTATTATTTCCTGTTACTTGTAGAAGTTCGGGCCAACTTAATCGTAAATTATGTAGTATTAAATCGTAACATAAAGAGAATAAAGCACTGTCATTTAATGATTGAGACAAAATACACAGTTGCCTATAATATCATTGCTCTTTCTTAAAACTAGAATGGCCGTAATAGTAATTATTATTCGTAAAATGTGCTAATAAATAAAATCGTAACTCCTTATTCACACGATACTGGTACAATCTGATTCATGGGCTGGATTGCCGAAGATCCGAGTGGGGCCCCGAAATGAACAAGATATAAGGAGCTGGACTGGGTTGAGCTTATTTCTGCATGGGCTTGCCTACAGGGGCGTAAATGTAATGGGTGCCGTGGGTGCTTGAGCACCCCCGCTTTTCAAAAAGGCACAAAAAGCACCCACGGATATTTTCCACTTGAATTTCAAAAAATATGTATTCAAAACGCCACAGTGAAAAACAACTGAAAGTCAATGAAAATGTAAATGAAAGTCGCAATAAATTTCGATATTTCAACTTCAGAAATAAAAACATTTCTTCGCTGCACTCGGTCTTTTTACTGTTCTTTTCATTACAATAAAGACATTATCCTTATTATGACCACCAACTGACCGATAGGTTCGTTCCTGCTGCATAAGTACGTATCATCATTCAGCATATTAAATTCCTACGAGCTTTTAGTGAGTTTAGGGTCCTAAACTTGCCTATACTTTGCTTGTCATAACAGTATCTGAAAACTGTAAAAGAGTACGTATCAGTTAATTGCAAAATTTCGAAGTCTTCTGAAGCTCTCGTTTTAATTCCAGAGTAAATATTTTTAATTGCATCTTAATTAAAATAATATTGGTTATGTTATTGTATTTTTAGTCACTGTTCTAAAAGGTAGAGCAATGTTCATCAATATATTGTTGTGATTTGATCTGCAGAAATAGAACATTCCATTTTGTACATGATAATATTGTGTGGTGACCTAAAGCGAAATAAATAAAGGTTATTACTTTTTGTACATGCATTGGCGCATTACTGATTTCTATTGAGTAGAACACAATGAACAGAATACACTGATTAGTGATTACCATATAGAAAACATTACACTGCGGAAATAATGGTGACACAAGTCTCGATGAACTTAAAATCTACTTCTTCCTTCCAATTTTCATTATTGTTTACCATCAAGATTTTGGCCAATAATTCCATTCTCGAAGAAACTACTAAAAGCACTACTGTATTCACGCCAATGTGCTCTGTTCACCCATTAAGGTGCAATCTGCAAATCTTAACTCAACAATACCTGATGTACACTAATTTTATAAGTTTATGATTTACAAAAATAATGTTTGAAAATATGGAAAAGTGTTTAATAAATTGCTTTATCTCGCTATAGTCTAAAAGAAATTTACGTTTGAAGGTTTGATTATTCATGTATGTCTTCTAAAAATTATTTCACCGATTTATTACATTTCTCGAAATTTTCTTCAATAAAATGGATCCTACGGAAAATTTTTACTTATTGAACATTCTATTTATACGAAATATTTTACATAATGGCTTTAAAATTTTATAGTCTGGACTATTTTCATGATGTAACAGTATACTACACACTATTATGGAACAATATTACACGTGCCTGAAATCATTGCTTCTATATATCTGTAATAACGGACTGTTAGTTTTTTTTATTAATATATTTAAGAGGTAAAAACACTATTATTAAATGGATATTGTTTCATTTGACCATTTAACAATGGGGAATATATTGAAATTTATTTTCGTAATGTGAATTTAAGACAGTTTATAAAAATATTTGTTGGTCAACAATACTAATTTGCCTCTAATGTAGTCCCAAATTCTTTAAATGAATTCCCAAACTCTGTATTGGATCATTCGATTGATGTATGCAGCATTGAGCACCCGCAGATATTTTCGTGTAGTTACGCCTCTGGGACAAACTGTCCAGGATTGTAAGCATTGTATTAAAATAAAATAGGGTTCATATTCCACTTTAACAGACAAAAATGTGATTTTAATCTGTTTTAAATCACATTTTATTTATTCATTTTTTAAAATAAATCACATTTTATTTATTTAATCTGTTTAAAATTCATTTATTCATACTCCTCTCATATATACTGAATAGAACCAAACAAGTTAATGAACTTGTGGCGTGAATTAATTAATATAATAACAAAAAAAAATTACGAAATAAATCTCAGCAATTAGTAATGTACCCTGTGGTTATTTCTACATGGGTTCTGCTCATGAAACAGTCTATTCTAAATTAATTTGCTCTTTTCATTAAAATAATCATTGCGATGTTGCTACTCTGTACCTCAGAGTACTTATTAAGATCCCAGCAATAGATTGATACTAGGGATGCCGTCGATCCGATTTGAAGGATCGGATCTGGATTGTTTCAACACGATAGGATTTCGAACTAAGGCATTCGATCTCGAGCTTTTGTCGATCATGATTGATAATTTAATAATTAATTAGTTTAGTTTCGTACATTGCTACTCATCTTCACTGTCCAAAGCTTCAAGTGGAAAACTCCATAAAACAATTGAGCAACTAAATTTGATGCCGTCGATCTCGATCTTTCAGATCAACATCAGATCGGTTCGCCCAAAAAATCGATCTCGATCTAAATAATTGTACTAACACGATCAGATCTCGATCTAAGGCATTCAATCACTATCCGATCTCGATCATTACTTGCAGATCGGATCGGATCAATCGACGGCAACATTGTTTCATAGGAACTGAGAATTTTGTTTCGCTCCTAAGTGCCTGCAGTATAATTATGTATTGATAAAAAAAAAGTTGTAATGAAACTGATTAATATTATTTTTCAGATTGAAATGAAAAGTTTACCATACTCAAAAGCGAGTAACTCAGGACTAATGGTGGCTTCAAACGTTTTGCTTATAAAGATTTATGTGGTTGTATTGATGCCATGTGTATTCTTTTCATTCCTTCCATTACTTACTGGTATAATAGATGAAAGAAGATCAGGACTAAAGGTAAGAAGAGTTCAACAGCTCCATTTCTACCATTTTTATCCATTTCCAACATCTCCATTTTTTCTAGGGATGCAGACGAGACTTGGCCCAATCTCGGTATCGTCTCGATTTAAAATTTCTCGGTCTCGTCTCGACCACTCAAGTCTCGGTCTCGTCTCGAAAGTCTCGTTAGTCTCGACTAAAAAATTTCAAGAAATAAACACTCAGAAAATGGAAGATTTTTACAGATATTATGACAGGAAATATTGTCAACATCTATATTTTTTGTTTTTGGATGGAATCTGTGCTCAAAATTATTAGTGTTTTGTACATCATGTGACAATTTGAAATTTCAGAATATAAGTTTTGTGATTACTTCAATATTTAAAGGTTCGTTTCTTTTCAATTTTAGCA
>JAQFYR010001269.1:0-10405 GCA_034694985.1 Campodea silvestrii
TGTTGATGACGCCCGGGGTGAACATGTTTACATTTGTTTACTGATTATTTATAATTATTGTATGTAGTTTGCGTATTACTACGCGACGCTTTGTTGCATCACCGTGTAACTCCGCTTTTTAGTCGCAAAGTGTACACCCGACTTAATAAGTGAGCACCCCCTCGTGCACAACATTGAAATTTTATTATTGGTATTCTAAATTCTATGATAAAACCAAAACTCGAAAAAATACGAAATGGAAAGAAGGTCAGAAAATATTAATTTCTTCAAATATATTTCATTGAAAACTGCCGCATTTGTATATTTATGACCTTTATCACAACAACAAAGACGAATTTCTCTTTGCAGTTTTGATAAAGCTGTCAAATGAATCCTGCCAGGTGCGTTTTAAAAGTGAACTACACAAGGGCGTCCAAATAAGAGGTTGGATTTTGATTAACCTACTAGAACATAAATTATTTGAAAATAGACAACATTTTATTGAAAAAGTAAAGTACACATGTGGGGGATGTGGCCATTAAGTGTGGAAAATAATAGCAATTAAATGCCCTTCTCTGCTCGCCTGACATAACACTATTCTTTTGCTAAAATTTCTCACTACATTTTGGCACAGATTGGGTGAAACCTCACCAATTACACGTGTGATTTCGATCTTTAATTGTGAAATTGTCTGGGGATTATTGGCATACACTTTGCTTTTCATGTAGCCCCACAAAAAGATGTCTAATGGTGTTAAGTCACAAGGTTTAGGCGGGCAACTAATGTCACCAAACCGAGAGAATGGGACCTTTAAACTTTGATTCCAGTAATACCATTGTTTCACGGGCTGTCTGACACGTCGCCCCATCCTGTTGAAACCACATGTTTGGAAGTCCGTGCCACGTAATTCACGCCATAAAAACTGACTTGTCATATTTCGATACTCTCCCCGAACTTTTCGAAGGGTTTATGCAACACATCACCCATATTTGTAGAAGGTTTTCACAATGAATATTCATTGTGTGATAGTGTAGCGCTCCATAACTCTTCGGTCAGCTTCACCTGCACACCCTTTGTTTAGTTATAAATGGCAATGTTCAAAGATGAAGCTGTCCAAAAATTTTAATTGTATCTTTGACAGTCACGAAATGGTGATGAAATCGAAATCCAACCTCTTATTTGGACACCCTTCACAATAATAAAGATAAACTAATCCGAATATTGATAATTCAGTTATCAGTATTTTCAACAGAAAAACATTGATTACTACAACGGTAAGTTTTTGAGGCCAGATAAAATTCAAAGGATTCAGCAAAACATTTAAAATACCATTACAATTACCAATGTCGGAAATATGTACGTACATCCTTCATTATAAAATGTTCACGATTCATAAAATGATCATGCAACAACATAAATACCATTAGTGAAAGATATCTTATTATTTATTGCCATAAATTTGAAAGTTTTTTTTATCTTTATTTGTTGCTGTTACCGTATACCCCCAGTGCCGGATTAATATACCGACCAACCGGGCCATGACCGGGGGCCCCACTTCCAAGGGGGGCACCATCTGGGTGGAAAGAAAGGACAAAAGTTCCAATAAAAAGAAAATATTATTATTATGAAAGATAATAAAACTGATTTCATTCATGAATATAAAAGAAAACAAAATTAGGTATTGATTTCTATATATGCAGATATGAATCATATGATGGCTATAGCCCATTTACCGCACAACCCTTTTCCGCACAGTTATATTTGAAGGGACATTACCGCACAGATTAAGGAATGGGACATAGCCGTACAGATGAAATTATAGCGGGACATTACCGCACAAAAATGAAAGTAGGACATTACCGCACACCGCTTTAATCTGCAGATAACGGTGGAAGAATAAGTGATGCAGAGACACTGAATACTTTTAAATATAGTATAGGCTTACTTTCTTTAACATGTCTGAAAATTCCGGCCTTCATGTTCAAATATTATAATATACAGTAACTGTGTGATCAGATTGAATGCTAACGTGGTAATATTGGTGAAGAAATAACATATATATATACCCAATCAACATGGAACGTTGAAACAACTTTGATGGTTTAGAATCAACGTTAATTCAACGTGGTTTTCACGTGCAAACTTTCCGTTTGGTTTAAAAAATTGGGATTTATTACTTTTCTCAAAAGTTTCAAACCAAATTGGAAAATGTTAATTTGACTTTATGGCACGTCCACGCATTTTCTGTATTTCCGCGATGCATAGTTGATTAAACGTTGATTATACGTTTAAATATCGTTGTTTTCACGTACTGCTCAGTCAATGTAAATCTATTCACAAATGAAATATAATCATTTCTACCACCGAAGTGCTGTCTAATATACCTTAAGAGCATTAATCACTAGAACTATATAATAAATAAAGTTAATTCTTGAATATCGTTGATTCAACGTTGAAATTTCGGTTTCATGTAAATGGGGAAACACCTTTTTGTGTTTGATGTAAAAATAGAAATAAGGAAAAGACGTAAAATTTATTTGTGTAAAACAACACTATGAAACAATGGTAAAAAATATGATTACGATTTCCACGAAACCCACTTCATACTTTTGAATTTAGTATACATATATGCCAACGTACGTTTAATACATTATTACAAATTTACAACCCATATTCCGTTTTTCCATATTTTATAGCACAATAACTAATCTTACTAATGATAAAGTCTCGTCAGATGCGTTGAAGTATGAAAGTTTATAGTGCATGCAACACCTGCTAAAAAAAAACATTGATAAAAATACTCTGTTCGGAGACTTTGGTCCCCCCGCCGGCCGAACCTCTGGCGCCACCCCTGTAATTAGTTTAATCTACAGTAAATTAATTCCTTTCATCAATTAATATACTAATTTATTCATCCATTTTCACAGCTGTGGCAATTACTGGATTTACTTCAACTCCAATGACTACCAGTACCATTGAACTCTCATGGATGTTATCATCATGTTACGAAACTCTCAACAATATAATGACTTTAACTGATGATTTCTCAACTGAAGGATGCATGGCAGACTTCACAGAAGACTGTGATATGACCACAGGAGCTTGTTCTGTTATTTACTGCAATGAAAACTTAACACCATGTCAGGAATATACATTTTACGCCACATCCGATGACAATTCCACCGTCTTGGCTTCAATTGATTTATCCCGTACATATGATATTGGTAAATACAAGATTTTCTATTCACGTTATGTTTAGTTACAAAAATTACTCGTATTTATTTTATCCAAAGAAAGCATTTACGTAATGAAAACATTTTACCGGTTGTTGGACCGGATAGCATAATGCTATTCCATACATATATTACTCACGTAAATAGCAGTAGCCCCTGCAGGAATATATAATATTAAAACACATGTCCGATTGATCCAATCTTCCTCTAATATTTAATTCCTTTTTTTTTTTATTTATTCAGAAAGCAGGTTATTTCACCTAATTAAATCGCGAATATAATTATATATTAAATACTTTTTGAAAAATGATTCATTCAAATGTTAATTTTTGCGATTGAGACAATGGTTATAAGGTACATTTATTAATAACATAACAGATAGCTTTAGTTATTAGGTAAACAAGTCGTGCTGGCAGAAGTGATCGGAATTCAGTATCTGCTGACACCCGTAAACTAAACAATACGAACCATAATTCCATAATTTTGTTGGTTTAAAATAATAAAAAGTCATTGCATTAAAGGATGGAATATTAAAGTGTATTTTTAGAAAACCTCAGGCGGAGAAGATGTTGTCAAAATCTTTATTAAGAAGCGCATGCTTGCAGATCTGTATTCTTCAGTTAGGGCGGATATATCCATCAACCCACAAGAGATTTGAAAAAGTATTATGGTAAATTACTCCATTTTTATAAAACAGAGTTTGATGAAATACTTTCGTGCAGACTCAAGTCTACATTGCAAATAGTTTTGGTGTGGATTCCATAAATGAATACAGTAGATAAGTATAGAACGAACTAACGTTACATAAACGGTTCTTATTGCTAAAATATTCAGATACGAAATATGTAGAGATGTAGAGTTAAATGAAATGCTGATTCACAATGTCCACCGAAGAATATTAGAACAAGAAATACGCAAACAGTCACTGGAATATAGCATGCAAAATATACTTGCGGGATCACATTTAAACAGAACACAAATAAGAATTATCACCAAAAATGTTATGAGCTTCTTACGACTTACCAACTTACTGGAAAGAATATAAAATATACACATCAATAAAAGTTAAAGGGTGAAAGGTTCATTTAGTGAAACAAAACACCCTATAAATCAATTAAACAGACAAACAAACAAACAAAATGTATGTTGGAAGTATTGTTCGATTCAAATAATCAACGTTTCTCCCACCATGAAATTAAAATGAATATGTCCAGTTCAAGGGGTGAACCACTTCTGCACTCCGGTGAACAAAGGCAACTGCAATCCGCTTGCACTCCATCTGCACTCCGACTGAAGTCCTCTGCACTCCGACTGAAGTCCTCTGCACTCCGACTGAACTCCTCTGCCCTCCGACTGAACTCCTCTGCACTCCGACTGAACTCCTCTGCACTCCGGTGTACACATTTTCCGGGAGTGGTTCACCCCTCGGTCCAGTTACTCCAGGATTTATCATTTTTTTTAAATGTATGTATAAATAATAGACTCAGCAGCACACACAATAGACCATATTTAATGATATGTTTCTCAATAAATGTCCGTTATTACTACGCCAATTTGACCTCACATACATGATATTGCTCAGTTAACGAAATTAACCGTTTCTAGACTCTAAGACCGTCGGACTTTGCATTAAGATCTGAAAATGTTGTGATAGAAAAACTGACTCAACGCTTGAAAGGGCATAAACCTTATTTAAAATTACAACAATTTTAAGAAACATAGAATCCTATATTTATATTGTTACACAACAAAGTGTATCAAAATACCACTATATGAATTCAGCATATAAACAAATGAATATTGGTAAAACAATATTTCCGACAATTTCTTGTGAACATATTATTTAATTTATTTAGAAAAAAATGCGAGTGGTTAACGCTGTTACGGGATACACCAATAATGCAGAACCGTTTATTATGAAATATTATTATTAGAATAGAAATGAATTTCCGGAGTTCGGTGAAATTAACTACAAGTTGCGGGTGCTAACTTGGTTCCTTGTTTAAATTCGAAAATTGTAGTCAAGCTAGAGTGCTGCTAACAGTGAAGAAAAGATTTCGGTCATTTCACCTGATTATCGTAAAGAACAGCTTTCTTACATAACATAATGTTCAGTACCAAGGTCGCAGCGGAGGGAGAGAGACGTCTGTTCATCGCAGTCTGCTTCTTTTCGTTCGCACTGAATTTTGATTTGTACATAATGTTTAATTTGTGTGCTGGTTTCGCTATTTGTATAGGTTGAATTGTATATAGTTATTTATTTATTTGTTCCGGTTGAGGTTTTATAAGTATCTCTGAGGAGGGGGGCTGGTTTACCCCCTTCGAAGGGTACTTCTCAACCGGGACTGGTATTTATTTCTTCTATTAATATTTACAATATTAGGTCGTTTCCATTCATTCGTCTCCACAATCAGGGGTTGTTAGTTCCTCATTGTTATTATGTTCGGGGCTGGCGTGTCCATGGAATTTGGAGGTGAAGAAGGTGAAAAACAAAAACGAGATCATTCAGAAATTTCTGATGACGACGAACAAGTTGCTGATAGTTCAAAACACATGAAAACTGATGGTTATACACTTATTACATCACGTAATAAAAATTCAAACATTTCTTCTAAGTTCACAGTATTCATAGTGTCAAATGATTCCGAGGTCATTCTTTCTCGATTAGGTCCTATAAAACTTGGTAAAATGCTGGATACTTTCGAAACAGAAATTTGTGCTGTACGAAGGTTGCGGTCTGGTGCTATAGCGGTTGATTTTTCACACAAAGATGTAGCAGAACGAGTTGCACAGATCACAACGATTCTTGATGTACCACTAAAATGCAGACTACATGACAACTCATTCACCAAGAAAGGTATAATAAAAGGAGTACATACTGAAATAACAGATGGTATACTTTCATCCGAACTTGAAGGATGCAAAATTCAAAAATTTATTCGATTTATTAAGAAACAAGATAACAAAGAAATCCCATTGAAAACGATACTTATTACTTTTGAAAGAGGTGTTGAGCTACCAAACTGTGTTACAATACTAAGGGAACGATTTTCTGTTTTCGAGTATATTGATGCGTCTACTCGCTGTTTTAAGTGCCAACGATTTTGGCATACGTCGAAAACATGCAATAATACAAAGAAGTGTTTAAAATGTTCGAAAGATCATGACGTATCTGAGTGCACTGAACAATCAACACCAAAATGCGTAAATTGCAAAAAGGATCACATGGCAAGTAGTAAGGAGTGCCCTGCATTTTTGAAAAACAAACAAATTAAAACTATTCAGGTGGAAAGTAATGTATCTTTCAGTGCTGCACGCAAAATATAGTCTCGGACAGAATCAAACAATCAAAACAGTTACGCACATGTTGCCACTAATTCCAATAATCACAAACACGATTCAAATAACCAACAGTACCCTTACCCTAATAAAAATGTACCCTCTAAACCACCAACCGATATAACAACAACCGAATTTTCATCAAATTTGTTATGTCGTCTCATAGCGTTTGTTACAGAAACTGTTCTTAGATTAGCAAATAATTGTCTCCCAGGTACAAATTGCGATATCAACCAGGACCAAATACAAATTGTAGTTACTACATGTTTTAAATATTTACAAGAATGTAAATTTTCTGAAAATGAGTTTAAAAACATATTGAACATTGAAGATGGCAGCACATACAGTATGTAAAATCGTATGTATAAAATTGTATATGTATATGCTGTTGTAGGATAATTATTATATAATAATTATGTTGTTGATTATATATCCATCGACAACATTTAGACGAAAGCATGCTCACATAAATCGTCTTTTTTCATAAACATAATACTAATGGTAGTAAATGATGAAATCACATAAAATTGAAATCAGAATTAAAACATCTGTTCACATAGAACTCGTAAGAGTTGTAACAGTTCTACGTGAACAGATGTTTTAATTTTGATTTCAGTTTTATTTGATTTTATGATGTACCAGATGATGCACGATTGCACGTTGACGTGCAAAACATGTCGTACAAGTGAATAAATAAAATTAATTTACGGAGATGGCAAATAACTTGTAATTATTTATATGAAATTTGGTATTTTTCTATCAGCACTATTAGTTTAAGAATTATTAGAATAAAACAACCTTAAACAAGAATAGTATTGTGAAATTTATTTTAGGATTTAGTCACTTTTGGTAAATGTCAATGCATTTACTTAGACATATTGCTAACAACTTAATATATAAAATAAAACAAAAAGTTTTAACGCTTTTCCCGTAATTTATTTGCAGTAAGTTTTGTTTTATTGCTCTAACTGAATAGTGTGATGAAGTATTGCTGGTGTCTTCCTGAGGATTGGATCGTGCTCGAAACTGGTCGTTTTAATGCAAGTAAATAACGAAAAAGTCGTAAAACATTTGTGTTTGTTTATAAATTGTGAATGACTTAGTTTAGTATTATTCATGAATCAATATTTATTATAAACTCTAGTGAGGCAGCACACTTTTGTTAGATAGACAGTTCATATTAAGCTGCTGCCAGGTATAAGTCGTTACTATTTTGCTACATTTATTATCGCATAAGTTTATTCCGAAATGTCCTGCTATAAGCTCTTATTCTGAACAAGAGTGTGGACCTGACTTAAAAATGAATACTATGTGTAGTATGTGGTGTGCTGTTACTATACGTCCTAACACTGTCTCTATTTTCATGAGAATCTACATGGACAGGAATTATTTATCGTAAATTATGTTTCAGGCAAACCAAAATCTAAAATATCGGAAAAGTGGAGATAACAGGAATGGAATTTTCGTTTAAAGATTGACATGACATTAATGAGCATATAATTATACTTGATGAAAATGTATAAGAACCACTTGTCTACTTTCAATGTCTATTATTTATTCAAAAAATTGTAAACAGTTCTGCTGCAGTTTCGGAGAGCAAATCTCCATTTTGAAAATCATGTGAAGTATATAAAACCAACACGTCTAAAACTAAAAATATACAGCTTGAATCTTTGTTTCATGCTTGCTACAAGCTGTATGTTGTTAGTTTTAGACATGTTGATTTTAATCATTTTATATATACTTCACATGATCTTGGAAATGGAGATTTGTTCTCCGAAACTTCAGTAGAACTGTTTGTATTTTTTTAATAAATAGACATTGAAAGTAGAGCAGTGGTTCTTATATTTTGATCAAGTATATTATTCCTCTACTATCTTCCATTTAAAAAATATATTATAATTATACGTTTATAATGTCGATTTAGCACCAGTTCTGCGGTAACACCTAGTTCCGTTTTTTGTACGTACGTAAGAGTTTCTTTTTTTTTTCAATTTTCAAGTTTAAGCGATGGAAAGTCTCACAAGGACACTATAGAATTAACGCGCTTTATTGTCTGTGCTAAATTTCAGTATCCCAAAAAACCTTTCTGTTTCTGAATTATTACAATACAAGTAGACATATTTTATCCCATATTAATTCAAACTTTGATTTGGGGAATTGAGAAGAAATTTATTGAATACACCTCATTTCAATAGAACGGAAGTACAGTATAAAATAAAGCATCCTAATATGTAATGAAACATTTGCTACTTCATAACCTGATGAACTTAATACATATGTTTTATTCATAATTATGCAAATAACACACATTCACTTCTCCATTGATTTATTTATGTACTGAATATTTATTTTAACTCATTGTTTTCCAATAATATTATTTTAAATTTACATATATTGTTCATTCTATACATGACAAAAATGGAATATACTGAAATAGTATAAATGTACTAATGTTTCTTTCAATGTGTATAATTATCAGCAGTTATTGGCATGAACACAAATAATATGATTGAACACAATGAACAAGTTAATGAACAAATTAATGAATGAACACAAATAAGGAAACATTAGCAAGAATGTCAGTGTTGCACGTGAATGTATATTAAGGTGTCAAAAAATAAATGTGGGCATATATATGACAATCATCAAAAAAGCTATATTGAAAAATACGTCAGTATCTGATACCGGCAATTTCCGACAGCGTAATATAACAATTATTATTGTCAGTTAATATTACCACTTTAAACGATTTACAAAACGATGTCTTTAACATTTCTTTTACTTGTACCCTCCTTCACTTTATTCTTCTCCAATTTCGTCTTTACTGTATCTGCCACTTCTTTGATTAACACCAGCCTTCTTTCTTTCATTGCCTTCTTTGCTAATTCATCTGCTATTTCATTTCCTTCTATACCAACATGTGCATATATCCATTGTAGTCCATATTTCATAAAAGGATTAGGAGAATATTTCAAACGGAACAAGATGATCGAATAAAGCAAACACGTATCTGCACTATTTATCCACCAGTAATCTGCAATCTTCCGTAACACTTTTACCATTGGTTGTCTATCAGTAAGAATTACAGCATCCTTTCCACAAGCCACTTCTTCTAAAGCTATCTTCACAGCTATCAGTTCAGCATTGTGAATATTCACTGCAGGATCAATAGGATATCCAACACCTGATTGGGTGGCTTATTCGGAGTAATAAGATGCACCAGAAACACCACTTTTAGAATTGTCTCCTTCCTGTGAAGTTTCGTTTTTGTAATATAAAACCGGAAGTTCAGTTTCTAATTCCAAATCCACTTTTATATTCTTCTCTGGTTTACAACTGCCATCTGTAAAAACACGTTTATTACCTTCAAACCTTTCATTCACAATCGTATTCGTGGATTCTTCAAAAACTTTATTCCTAAGACATGTCCTTATCTTCTTTTCCTTCTTTGTGTATAGAAATGCTTTTTCTGTAGAATTTCCCATTTCCCCATTTTGTAGTTTTAGTTCTTCAAGTTTTGTAATAGCCTCTGTTACATCAGGAATATCAGAAAATATTCTTAAATCACGAAAATCCAGTTCATCAGGAACGCAGGATCCAATACCTTGTTTAAAAGTGTTCTGGAAAGTAAAAATAATAATTTAAAATATTACACTTCCTTAAAATAAATTGTGTTCAAAACGTACGTAAGTAGTCTCTTTATTTTAGTCCTCGATTGAAGTCTGGCAATGTACCGTAAATTTATATCGGTTGATTGTGTATAATATACAAGCATTTTTAAAAAGTAAAACTTTTTGTAAAACAAATTACGTATTTGATCCAGTCCGTCCATACTACGTATGAAGCAGTAC
>JAQFYR010001270.1:0-10404 GCA_034694985.1 Campodea silvestrii
CGAAACTGGTCGTAATAAATGCGATTTTTAAGCAGAGTTTGGACTGATTGTTTTTGTTTTTTAAACAACAAAGAGTGGACTATTCTCCTGTCGTTGTTTGCTGTTAAAACATTGCAGTGGTAAAGTAACAACTCCATTTGTCCCCCAAGTTCTAACCTATCACCAAATGGAAATAACACATTAACATTATAAATACTACATCCTCCAACTTCAAAGTCTTGAAACATTTTTCTCCATTCGTCTTCCAATGAACGAATATTGCATATCCAGTTCATCTGACATCACTTTTTCCATGATTCGCGTCACAGTTTTAGGAACATCCTTGTCACAAAGCCGTGGCAAGAAGTTCACCTAGAGGAAAAAAAATGTATTTACAACTACTGATTTCAGAAGCAGTCAATATCTAATTATATTTTTTACCTGTTCAAAATGAAAAAAAAACAATTTACACTACTGGCCTGCGACAACAGTGTAACTTTTGTCGCCAAGCATACCCGCATTGTAGTGACCGGCGGTAGATATATGCTTATTATTAAGTTTAGGAGCCATACAAATATATTTATCCCTGTCAGTCAAATAAAACGAATTAACATGGTCTCATTTTTTTCTTTATTCGCACAGGATATTATTTTATCCCGGGTGAGCCTGCTGTGAGCTTGTGATGATATAGATGCATACATTAAAGCCAGCTGGAGCCCGGCTTCTCAACTCACGAGTCGAACTAGCTGAGAACAATTGCGAAATAGATACAACTGGTTGGAGGTTATCTGATATTAAAGTTATTTAGTTGATGACACAAAATGTTAAGTAAGATGTATTCTTTTAATTTAAGTTCTTAAAATGCAAGTTACTGCAACAAATATGGGAAACAGCTGTATGTAATATGGCAGTCGATCCGGTTTAAATACAGACTGCTGAATTACGTGTGTGAACAACAGCGAGCTCAGTCCGCACTTTAGTGTCATCTGCAAAATAACGTCGACCTTTGGATTTTACAGTATTAAGTTCTACTTGTCGCTCCATAAATGATAGCACAAAATTTAAATATCAGTTTCATCAATTCTTCAGGGCTTCCGTGTCAATTCTTGCCCGTTTCAGTTTATATTTTGAATCCTACTACGGCATAGATTTATTTCGCTTTCATGAACTCTATAAATAATACAAATAAAAAAACAACCAGCAAAATATGTGGTTTTGGTGGTTGTTCGGACTGCAGGCAGAGTCGTATCACTAACGGGCGTTTTTGTTCTTGCTACAGCCGTGGGCTTAAATAATAATAAAAAAAACATCATGAAGCTTTTCGTCGCGGGTCTTGTTCCTTCCTGAAGGTATGAAGACCAGATTCTAATGCTGACCCCAAAAGTGTCTTGTAAGTTCCTAGAAACACCTGAATAGGTGACATGAAACTGGGAGATCCAGATTTGACTTCTAAAGAAATTGCTTTGCAAAATGAATTTACTAGTTTCATTACTTCTTTTTAGTACTTGTGCAGTCCATGCAGGTAACTTTAGAGGAGGTTTCACTATCAACACCGCACAACATTTGAGATGGTGTAGGTATTTCAGTATCAAATGTCATCACTCCTACTCATTACAGTTTCTTTCAGCAATAGTGTAACCGTGATTCCTTCATCGTATATTTGTTATTCAGCACAAACTGCATCAAGACTTGCACGAATTTTAATTTCTTCTGAATTATCTAAACTGCTAACACTATCATCTGACTCTTATTTCTTCAAAAAAAAAAAGCCATATTTGTTTAAGTTCTCCACGGAACAAGCAGCAACTAAATTGACATTTGAAAGTAAAGAGCTTTCTGTTGCTGAAACATTTTGTGTATACATGTATAAAAACGCCTAATTTGTGTACCTTTGTTTTAGATCCTAAAGGATTAACAACCTCAATGTCGTCTTAATATAACTGTAGTTGCATTGCATTAGTAAGCTGTATGAAAGACGGATTTTCATAAATATTCTACTTTCACTAATCAACTAATAAGCCATCTTTTTTTCCAATAAGTGAATATTGATGCGATTTCCATTGTAAAACCAGTACTTTGCATAAAATCATATACATTTCCATATTATACATTTCCATTAAAATTTTCAACTACTTCACCTTGTATTCTTGATGGACGACAATTGTTCGACGTAATACATATTGATCTATCATAAATTGAAAGTTTGTAACGTGCTCCTTGTTTCTCCTCATGTCTTCATCGTATATACCCGCTGTAACTATTGTGTTTAGACTTGATGTATTTTCTCAACATCTCCACAAGAAGTTGATATGTCGGGCAATCATTTACTATGTAGTCAACAACAGCATCCCTAATTAATTGATGGTACAGTTTCGTTCCTTCTACTAGGAGTGTAACGGCACGGAAGAACACGTCGTTTACAACATCACCTTTTCTCACTGTCGTTGAAGGAGGTCGATCATCTATGTGAATTGTAACGAGATAAATGTTTAATATTACATATTACAACAATCGAACGGAGGTCAACTTACTTGAATACACCATCTTAAAAAAAGGTAAATGAGTGTCAATTTTTCTACCGCTAACACTGTTACGGTACGTTCCATCCGAATAAGTTACGTCGTTCATATACATAAATCGTCAAAATTCCTGTACATTTCGCTGTGAAGTGACCTACATGGGGAAGTATCGTGGAATTCTCTATATCAGTGGTTCCTATGCGCAACGTTTGATAGATGGAGCACAAACTAGTGTTGCATTATTAATGCCAGTCCGAGAATGGAAACAATTTATAATAAGCAAACTCCTTGTCTTATAATTGTTTTTCGTTGACCTTCTCATGTGTTCCATTCACCAGGACCACTGCAACATTCCAATAAATTCCATTTCAATATTATCGGATTTCAAATTTTGGAAATTTACCTGTTTGCACTGCTTTGGAAAAAATCAAATGTAAAAGAAGACTAAGACCTTGAGCGCAATGATGGAAGAATATGTTAGGAAGACCATCTATTCCAAAGTGATGGCATTGGGATCTGCTAGCTTCTGGATGCATCACAAATTTCCTTATGAGTAAATTAAGATCACTCTTCCCCATTTCAATGACACTAAACAAGTGTCATCGAAGGATTTTATTTTGAAATTGATGGTTAGAAATTTGCTTTTTGTTTCGGAGAGCAGCAATGGGTTCTGTCTTCAAAATCAGAATCCGATAAAGTATGGAAATCTCGCTTTAGTTTACTATATTTTCTGATTTGTGTGGTCACTCCCCTCATCACATTCTTGTGTAATATTATATTTGATAGATTTCAGTCTAACGCATGTACATTTGTTCCTCTACTACTACCATGAGAGCGGTCAGTGAAAACTATATCATCATCTAGGTACTGTATAAAAATCACACTCATAAACACACCTTTTGCATCTTTCAATTTTCAAACGTATTTCGTAAAACCTTTGACAAATCGTGGTTCACCTTTACAACACTTCTAATACTACTTCCTTTTTCTGCTTACCATTGTTCCCTTTTTGTTCAAATCTGTACTGATGATTTAAATAGTCAGTGCCCTGTGGAGATTTACAGCGATAAGTGTAAACATCACCACCGTTTGGTTTTCCTGGTGGTGCTTTCAGAATGACGTTCTAGAAAAATAAAGTTATTAGTTGGGCACATATATGTAGTGTGACTGTTGAAAAGGTCCTCATATACATTTGTAAAGCATCAATCATGCTGAAATAAATATCAATTTAAGAATTTTTCTTCAAAGTAAATAAAGTTTGCACTAGGAGTTTCATCTATTCCTAACTCGATAACAACCGTTTTTATGCTCTTTCTCTTACTCCCTGGAGGATGTTCAGCGTAAGTTTCACTCCCTCTGTGACAGTCCTATTTAAACCTTGCTTGGACTTGTATTTATAGAAGATCTCCCCTTCCAGATATTTAGGTTGAGGTCTTCCCATCTCTTTCCATGCTCCCTCAGCCTAAATCGGAGAAAGAGAGCTCGTTTGTTTCGTTTGTGGCGTTTGCAAAAAAATGAATGAACTCGGCATTAGTAATGTTTCATATCATGATAAAATTTAGAATATTGTACACAAAAATATTGTAACCTATAAATTTTTTCTTACCATTCCATGACACAGCGTTGGTTTCAATCCACAAAGCACTTGTAAGGCTACGATCACTGTATTCAGTCATTGAATTGTTACAGAGAGGTGGACGTTGGTGAATTTCACCAATTAATGTTTCTTCTCTCTCGACCTCAATCCTCTTAAGAAGACTCTTAGCGTCTTTACAGGATGTTTTGTTTTGCAAACATGACAGCTCAAACAAAAAAAAACGAAAAAAATAAGAATTAAAAATAGGCTGAAGAAGTAAAGCACTGTATTTTAATCTATACTGTACATTTATGTGTTTCAATACTGTTACCGTAGCTATTCTTGCATTAGAACAATAGCATTAATTCTGAGAAAGACAAAGGCATTGTAATTTAGTTTGACGTACCGTACCATACCGGTACTCAGTACAGGAAGAGATAATCTAGACCTATAACAAACTAGTGGTGTATAAGGATATCCGTCTGTACAAATTGTATCAGGATATATCCGAATGGACACTAGCATCAGGATATCTGTATTATGACGTTTTGTTTGGAAGGAAACAGACAGTATGTATGAATGTCGTATTTCAAGATTTGCATATTGTTTGTATGATAAATTGGTGATACTTGAAAATGAGGGCTTAGCACCTCGAAACTGGTCGTAATAAATGCGATTTGAAGCAGAGTTTGGACTCTTTTTTTTTCTTTTTAAACAGCAAATAATCAACAAATTATTACTTTCGTAGGCTGAATGATGACCCAAACTCACTGATAGAGTAACCTTGTACGTCCAGGGTTGTCAAGGATAAAATTAGAGTGCTTTAAACAGGTAATTTGCAAAATTTATTTATCAAAAGTGGCATAAAATTTTCAATGTCAAAAGCATAGTGAGTTATTCGTCATCGGAATTGAAAATGATGCCATCTGTAATTTTTTTTACTAGCAGTAGTAAAAAAAAATCGTGAGCTTTCATTGGGATAACGTTCCTTTTGACTTAAAAATTGCCCTTTTTAAATAGATCTATAAACTACACGGGAAAAATGTAAAATGTAGTGCTAACCTTAACTCAGTTAAAAAAAACTACTCTCTCCTCTTAAGATCAATTTAAGGTTCTAAGATCAAATAATATGAAATTTGTACGTATCCTAAAAAATAGAGTGGAAGTTCTATCCATCCAAATTGCAATTTATATTATATGTAAATATTGTACTGCATATTAAAGAATGATAGGATTAAGCAGAGAGGTATTTTATCACCCTTTAGCCCCTCAGGGGACTACACTATCACCTACTGATGTATGTATGGAATATGGGTATATAGGGAAGGATCGGCATACGACCGCAGTTTCGTTCCTTCAGAACTCATCATCAGGTATGCTTGCACAGATGTGCCATTAAACCCCCAAACAGAGCACTGCAGGTCTTTAACCACTACACCACGGTGATCAGACAAACATCAACCAATATATATATTTTTAGAATGACCCGTATAAATAAATAGCCGCGTGAATTGAGAGATTCGTCGGGATCCAATCTGGTAACGAAAACCGTGAAAGTTCGATTTCATCTGGCAGAGGATTTCACCCAGTCTCGTGAACACTGTTCGAAACAAAGTTAGATCACGGTGAAGGAAATATATTCGTAATGAACTTACAAGAATACACCCTTGGGACACGTTAGATAAATACACAAGAGACCCATTTACTTTTATGCTTACATATATACTAAAACCCTAATCTCTGAAGACAATAAAACGTCAGTTCGAAAATTATTACCCCTTAAGGAAAACTAAATTTGCTCTTTCCAACTCCTCAGAGGCAACTATTTTGCCAAAACAAAATTTCACCATTTATTTTACTCACGTATCTTTCATCCCAAATACTTTTCTCCCGAAAATTCTTTTCTGTTCAACTCCGAAATGAAGTTTTTTGACATTGCAAGAAGTGTCACAAGAAACAGTTGAAATAAGCAAAGTAAACAAATGGCGGCTTAGAGCATCAGGACCGGTTGTATTGTTTTAGAAAAGAATATGAGAAAAAGATATTCACTTAGGTCAAGGGAGAAAATGAAATAAATTTACAACTGTCTGGGATGATGGACAACAATAGTTGTCAGGGAAATTTTTTATTTGGTAATTTACAACTCGGTCTCTGGATAGTCTGTGAGTTTGCTTGTATGTATTTCCTAGTCATATAATTTCATTTTTTTCAGTGAATAGTATTTTGATACTCTTCGATTTAATTTCCTTATTGCTGGATAATGCTGTTTGTTAGCCTTAGGGATTAGGTTTATTGAAATCGTACTAATCGATAATCGATTATTTGAACCTCGATTTGAACTGCCGCGTTTCCCCCCTTATTTTATAATAAGGTTTTCTGATTTTTTGAAGAAAAACGTACGAAAACGCCGAAATTAGAACTTTTTAAATCAGCAATAACTTTTGACCAGATCATCCGGTAGATTTATACAAGATTCAAACGCCGCTGTAATCCTGAAAACGAGATCTATCGCTCGCCCATGATGGCAGCATGATACGCGATAGGTTTCGTGTTTCAAATAATCGATTATCAAAAATGACGTATTCGAGTATCTAGATACTAGATTAATCGAGTTAATCGCACAAACATAATGATGTATTTTCCTGTACTTGGATTTTTACAGAAAAATAAAAGTAAAATGTTTTTGCAATTGAAGAAAATATAGGAGTCGAAATTTGAATATTATAACCTTCGCAAACATTTTTTTAATCCAAATTTTCACTTTCCTTAATTAATTTATAAAAACAGCCTTATATTTCTTCTGTAATAATTTATTAACATCAACCGGTTTCGGTGTTTCGTATATATGTTATGATAAGGCGAAATTTTGTTCACATCACCTTGAAAAAGGTTTCTTAAAAACCGAAACTGGTTGATGTTAATAAATTATTAGAGAAGAACTATAAGGCTGTTTTTATAAATTAATTAAGTTACTCCGAGTTCTTCTGGACCATCATTTGTCAAGTTTCAGTTTCCTCATTTACATTTCAACCAATCAGTGATCTTCATCTTACGAGCTCCAACCAATCAATGCAATGTCTGACCGAAGTTTCATGTTTTGGAGATAAATATCTCAACAAGGGAGTACTGGAAATTAAAATAAATATTTTGGAAGATTGTTGTTCAAATTTATTTGACTACACTATTATGTCTACTGCAAGCGTATTTTTCCTTTAATTGCACTTTAAACCAGTCCTATTGTAATACATTTGTTTTATGAATAATTATCTTTCATTTAATATCTTGGGTATTCTACCCGACTCTGGTCTTACAACTCCTGTTTGATACAATATGTATTTTTAAAAGATCATGCAAATAATTCAATATAAAATTGTGAGACTTTCAGAAATTCTCTTCAAAACACATTGTTTTAGAAAAGGAAAGTGACAATAATAAACATCCTTGCTGTGAAGTTGTAAATATAAAAATGTAGCCTACTATAAGGTTATTAAAAGTATTTTCCGGCTGACTTGAAGATCGAAGTCACTCCCCCGTAATAAATAAGTGAAATTTATTGTTGAGATTTTAATAGTTTAATGATAAGCTGATAAGGAATAATATAAAGTGATTGCATCAGAAATGCATAATGTTTATTTTATAATATCTGTAATAAGTTCTGTAATTATATGAATTATATTTTAATGTATGGCCCGGGTTCAACCGCCGCTGTCGGCGGGGATGGGGGGTGTCGATACTGTCGAAGAGTAGTAGTGAAATTAGTTAGAATAGAAATGTTTAATGATTTTCTAAGGATGTTCTCCGATTTTTTCGTTTCTTCGAAATTTTCTGAGTTTTTATTTTAATTTCGCACCTTTTCTTGGACTTTTAAGGGTCAGGAATCAGCAGTGCCATTTGCCTTGCGAGTAGTCTTCTCATGAAGATTTTCGGACTACATAATCTTGTGTTCAAATTAATTTTATAAAACGACTTCAGATCCCCGTATACAGCATGACCAGATTCCCCTGAAGTTTCGTGATACAGCCACAAATCTGCGGTTCACGTAGATTGTTGAATAAATTTCGCTTGTCCAAGGTCAGACTTGCTCAACCATAGACTATGCGAAAGTGACTAATTTGACGTTGAAATTTCTGAGAAATGGGAATCGAAATTTATTTTTAGATAATTGCATTGACAGAAGAACATGCATCAAATTCCACATTTTGGATTTAACTCAGAAAATTGAAAGAAAAAAGAAGAAATGTCTGTGAAAATTTTCAAACTTTTCTAAATCACACTTTTTGTCGAAAATAAAGAAAAAAAAATTTCGACCTCGCTCTGCTCGGGCTTTAAATTGTTAACCATTGCACTCTGATATCATTTTTTGGCAAACATCCCTTAAAAAGAACACTTTTTCCCATTAAAAAAGCAAAAAAAAAAAATCGCCCTCGCTCCGCTTGGCCATTGAAGGTCTTCGATCCCTTGACAAAAGTTAAAGTTTATTAACTGAAAATTTGGGAATTATATTTAATTTTTTGGAAGTTTAAGACCGTATTTAGTTTCAACTCGTCAAGATGACTATCACCGGCTTATCAGTGATTGGTTGAAGTGTGAATGAACAAAATTAGGAAAGTAAATAGCTTCAATTTACGATTACTTTTTTTCCAATTCCGAGCAGATTGTTACCCGTATCTACGAACTTTCCTGACAAAAATGAGTAATATAAATGCATCTTTTGCCCTCAGAAGTAGCGTGTATAAAATCCTAAATCATCTGCGTGATTCACGAGTATTATTTTCGCAACACGACAACCAGCAAAATAATAACAATCAATGCTGCTAATGTCGTAATTTAATCCTCCAAAACACCACAGTTTATATATCAATGAGTGCCGAGAAAAAAGGTGAATATTACGAAAGTTTGGTACAGAATACATTACAGCATCCTTTCAAGAACACAGCGGGAGACCTCGAGGTCACAAGAAGTCAAAAGCGAAACTTCTTAGAGAATAATGTTCGGTAATAAAATTCAACTTGCTTGTGAAATGTTATATACGAGGGCTGCCATGTGAAAGAATTAAGGGGAATGAAGGTTTTAATTATTATTGTAAAGAAATGTAAATATAGCAAATATGATATATTAAATATAATAATAGAACAGTGTAGTTTAAATTATAGTATGAGCGGAATCCATTCGCCCATAAGGTGGGATGAAAGATAAAAGTACTTCAGCAAGTGAAAATTATTCGGCAAAGAGAACATTTGTCCAAAAAGTTAATTTTGAACATAATGCGGAAAACTGAATTTGACGAAAGCCTTTTCTGTGGAAATTGACACTTTCGTACGCATTTTTTATGTAAGTTGGTCAGTTTTTGAATGAACTATTAGTTTCATTAGATAGAACGGAAAAAATACTACGTGATGGCAGTATATATCAGTGAAATTATATCTAATTTTCTGTAAAATCTGCTGTTTCCGTTTGTAAAGTTTCAGTGCACCAGTGCAGTTCATTTACGTGAAGCATATTTGATTAATCTTTCCAACTTATGAGTAAGTAATGCCAGTTTGGTAACAATATGCACCCACATGTGTTACAAAATTGTAGAACATTAAACTTAAGTTAGTAAATGGTAAAAATTTAATCGAACAAGCTCGTAGCTCGCCAATAAAAGCTCAGCTCGGCTCGAGTAAACATAGTAGGGCTCAAGCTCGTCCACACGAGCTATGGATTCGATTACGAACTCTCTCGACGCAGCACTATTCACAACTGAACAGAATAATCTCTTGGACCAGTTCAAACGGCCATAAAGAAATTCTTAAATATTTTTTAAAAATGATTTGCACGTAAAAGTGAAATATATCGAATAAAGTAAAATTTGAACGCTACATACAACATTATATACGCAACTATGACTTCTAAATATCAAACTTCTGAAATAATCTCATGATTTAATTCACAAGGTACATCCTTGGGTCCTTGGGCAATACGTGTATATACCCCATCACTGCAATAAAATCAATACGATAACATACTAAATTACCTTTAAAATAATATATCCTTTATTATAATAAAGACCATCATCAAATTATTAAAAATTTCATGACCTTCAAAATATCCACCAGCACGGTATTCGGCGGAACAACCATGTCAATTTCCACGCGCTCGTTGAACGTCCTTGCACTTCGCGACGGGGACAATTCTCCAGCAAACGTGTGCGTGCAATTTGCATCTGACTCATCATCTACTGTCATTTTATGTTAGGTACATAATTATCAGAATGTGTAGGCTATTTTCAAAATGGTCTATCTCGATTTTTTGTGTTTTTGAGTTAGCTACTGATATTGGTAGTGTCAT
>JAQFYR010001271.1:0-10404 GCA_034694985.1 Campodea silvestrii
AAAGTTATGGGAAAAGGAAATAAAACACCTCAACTTAAAGTTGAAAGTTTGTAAAATTCGAACAGATCGAGGTCTTTTTTCTTCGACTTTCCTTACTGTTAAAAGTGCTATATTTAGGTGCTTCACAACAAAAATGCAAGCATACTTTGAATTTCTTATGTATATCTCTTCGTATAATACAAAAATCAATGGGGGAGCGAGTGAACACCATAATTATCCAATATAATTGGAAAGAATTCACAGTTTGTATCCAGATTTGGAATTAATTGCTAATTTACAGTACTTTTCCTTTTATTGTTCGTCCATACCATAAGAGACTTCCCAATAAATGTTGATATATTGGCTACAGTTGTTGAGAACCTCATATAGGGCTTCGCGGGCCACAGAAATGTAGCTGATATGACGCATGCAGCCCTCGGGTTGGACAGTTGCTATTTCAACAAACTATACATAACATCTAATACTTTTATTTTTTTTATAGGTAGCTCAATTCCACGAGAGGGATAATTTGAAATAGTATTGTGAATTAAATATAGTAATGATGCAATTAATTCACTTGCAAATGTATAACATATACAATAAATATATACACAGTACAGTTGCAATAAATTAAAGAATAATTTAAGCCAAAGAACAATCATAATAAATTCTATACTGTAGTTAATTGGTGGAAGCAATCGACGCGTGATCGGGAGATACCGGGTTCGATTTCCACCGGTGGATCTTTTTTCTGCCTTTGATTATTCTTTAATTTATTTCAACGATGCCTGTACCCCTGTACTATGTATATTTATTGTCTAATAGATGTGTACGTAGGTTACAGATTTCACTACTAAAATGGGATATATAGATTATTCATGAAATTTGGTCCAGTAGAGGGTGCATGGTTCAGGAAAAGGTCAAAGACGGACTCACGGATTTATGCTTTTCAATTGATGTCCAGAATGACACCACTTAAGATATTGACGCCTTTTCACAACGTAATTCATTTTGATTTCTTTATTTTACATTCACGCAACTTAATCAGTTAGTATTTTATGCATGTAGGATAGCAGAAGGCTACTATAGTATTAGTGGTATACAGCTCTGACTGCTGTAGTTCACAAAAACAGCAACTAATTTCGTGAAGAGGATCTAAAAACTACAGTGTTCTGTTTTCACATTACCTTCACATGCAGAACGAACTTCATAACTGTTAAGTGTTAAGCAGATCAAGAACTACATTTTATATTCTATGAGTGTCATGCGAGAATACTATAGAAGATATTCATAACAAAATCAATTGTGATTTCTGTAATTTGTGAGAGTCAGGACGATGTATCCATTGATTTACTTATCAAAGAGTTATCAGGGCGCAAGAATTGGAACTTTACTCACCGTTAAATGCTATATATTTGATTTGTTCCGGTTCACGTGACACTGGGTTACTGGGATTATAGCTGAATTTGTACTTTTAGAAACTTTTGTGTTTTAAATGTAGTTCGTTAGCTGTTATTGTTGTCAATATGTATGTTGACGTTTTCGGCATTGATATAGGGAAACCAATAGAGCTCGTAAATTCAGGATTTCGGACCACTATGTTACCAGTACTTTGATCTCCATGTAAGTAAACTTCCCAGTTTATAAGTTTAATGTCGTACCTGGGACAACGTTCTTATGAGCCTTTAGAGGCGAAGCTGCAGTCTTACGTGGAACCTATCGATATATTCATTGATTACTATTATAGAAGGTTTCCCGAGAGGTTAAAAAACTTTAGTGCTGGATATCTAAATATTGACTGTGAATATTTTTTTTTCTTAAATGCATTGTTCAATATAAGTATAGACAAGGATATCAGTTTCCTGATCAAATGTTTATTGAGACAGAACGTTATTCCACTTTCATGTGAGATGTCTACTGAACTAACAGTTTCTGATTGCTTGAGTGCCGAAATACACGTATATTTAAATCTTTCACGGTTACGTCGTTATTACCAGCATTTATTTAAATAAAAAACAAAAACAAAAAAACTATAATAAGTAATAACAGCCACATATTTTCAAATTTACAGTTTGATCACATTGCAATTCAAATTCATACTGATACAGTGATTCAGGTCAGGGTATGTGGTTATTATACTATTATTGCTTACACTTTGCTCACAAATACTTATATTTCCCTTTTTGCATTGATTATACAAGATATATTTTCATGTACTGGTTCATGTACTTCATTCTCCAAATTGTTCAATGGCAACTGATGGCCACTTCTAAGTCAGGTTGATTCAAATCACTCCATCACCTGTGTAAGACGAGTAGCATTTATTACGATTGAATCATTAATTTTTATTCTCAAGGCACAAGAACGGACTTATTATTACTAGAGCAATGTAACAACTATTTCCAGATAAACAACTATTTCCAGATAAGCTGTTCATAATATTCAATCTTTGTTAGCTCATTTTGACAAACTGTAACGTGATTAACTTGAGTCATGGCTTTGACCAAATATTTTGGATACTCAAGTTCCGATATAGATTTTAAGAAACGAGTAACAGATTATACAAAAGAGTCGGTGAATTAGTATAGTGCATATCGGATCACAGTTTAAAGGATTCGATGTTTAATTACTGCACCTTTACGGCTTTACCAACAAAGGGGTCATCCTAATATATTCTTTCTATGGTTACCTGTTGGTAGATCAAAGTTATTTACTGCCGTGTGCTCTAATTCACCAAAAGTGTCTGTAAATTGGTTTATTACTACTAGATACCGGTAGTTATAGTTATGATGATAAAATTCTGCTTGATGATTTTAACATTAATATTATCTCAACAACAATACATGACGTAAATTCGCTAGAGATAAATTCTACTGAAATAATTGTAAACCTTCCTACGGAAATTTTGTATGTACTTGTTATATGTATTCATAACTGCTAACGATTTGATTTACACCAGCTACCGCGTAAGATGTAGAAATCAAACTTCCATTCTAAGATCACAAATAAATTTGAACACAATTATGTTCCCAGCCCTTTTCACTGATTAGAGGAGCACAACAGTACTGATGACAAAATCGTTCGTTTAAATTCGCGCTAATCTTAAACGTTTTAATGTCCATGCACAACTTGTCTATTCATATTTCAGATGAGATAAATAAACATTTTTGAATCAGCAAACAGTTCCCAGCATCCACTGGAATATAGAGCTGGTTCATGCACTAAATGATTATAACAACGAAGAAATATTCAAATTCATAAAAGAAAATGATGCTGTGTTAAGAATCCTTTTTATTATATATAACTACTATAACTGTGCTATTTCTATTGAGAATATATCTGCAAAATGTTCAAACTAAAGTCAATTCGATCCTAACTTTGCAGTAAAATCAGAACTGTTAGCGCAATTTTTTGGTGTTCGAAAAAGTTGTTCCACTTTTATCAACATGTATTACTGTACTACGCAGTACATGTACAATAATGCATGTTGATAGAAGAGAAACTACTTTTTCCTAAATCAAGATATTGCGCCAACAGTTGTGATTCTACTGCAAAGTTAGGGTCGAAGTGACTTTAGGCCTACCTTACATCACTACATAATTGGTTCGCATCACTAAATATCCATTGATCACAATTATAGGCAAATTTCCTGATGAATTTAAAAAAGCTGTTCTGATACCAAATTTTCCCATACTTTTTAAGCACTATACCCAAAATATCGTGAGTGAGTAACATTAAATTTGGGCATGAAAAAAAAAAGA
Organism: Campodea silvestrii; assembly: GCA_034694985.1. Taxonomy (NCBI): domain Eukaryota; kingdom Metazoa; phylum Arthropoda; class Diplura; order Rhabdura; family Campodeidae; genus Campodea; species Campodea silvestrii. Next base: position 3,741 of record JAQFYR010001271.1, read on the forward strand.
TATTTTACTGTTGATACTAGCTGTCACTTTTAATTCGGATCCAACGGTATTTCATCCTCGTGATACTACGTATAGTTCCATAAATTGGCATAAAATACCACAAAATACAAAGCAGGCTAACAATATTATTGATGCACTGAATGAGCACATGTTTTTTTTCGTATGAGTGCATTTCACACCACTAATTTGCACTAAGAAACTTCTTTTTTTTCTTCCACGCCATCCCCTTGAATTTGTTTCAAATCGAAACTGTATATAGCACCATTACGAGGTCAGTTTACATCCTGTAAGGTCAGGTTAGGTCTCGTAAAGGCAGATTATTTTAGATCTGAAAGTCAGCTTAGGTCGGATATTTCAAATGTATTTTCTGATTTGCTTGGTACATCCTACATAAATACTGATATAGTTGGTATTTGCAGTAATAAACAAGTACTTGTTTGTTATTGCAACCAATTGGATGAAACTATTCATGGACATACGATTGAGAAATTAAAGCTCATAAAAGTTATTCTTCAAAAACATTTTGGATGTCAACAAAACGTAAGATCAATGTAGATGGTTGAAAGTTTCAAATCATTTGTTATAACAGTTATTGTAGCAACGCTAGCCTCTAATAATGATATAATATTATCAGAGCCGTTCTCAAGGGGGGGCGAGTGGGGCACCTGCCCCGGGCGCAGGCATTTTTATAGTGATAGGGGGCACCAAATTGAGAGATTAAAGTATGATTTACAAATAGTCTGTTTTGCGATTAAAAAGTTTTAAAATATAAATTTACGAAAATAACAATAAAGTTTTCGTAATCTGTACTGTATACATTTCTGTGTCACGGTATATGTTATTTTTTTTATAATAAACATATCAAGTTTTATATATTGCTCCAGGTATTTTGTGAGTTGAGTAAAGTTGTACTGCTACTTCATAATTATATTCCGATACGACGGGCCAGTCCGCCCAAGGAGGATTCCGGTCAGGCCAAAATTTTTTTAAAAAAAAGAATAGATATAATAATAAATTATTTACTTGATGTATATTTCTTAATGTATGCGGAAAGGTTGCGATGGGATTATGAATTACGAGATCCACAGCAATCTGCAAGTAGTCGTAATGTAGTGTGGTATTTTCACATCATATAAACACATATATTGTCATATATCGTAAGCACATATCAGTTTCAAAGGAATTGACACCTCAATTTGCTAGCTTGTAAAAATAGTGAAAATTCTCCATAGAAGAAAACTTAATCATTTCTGGAGAAATGTATTGAACTTGTGGCTATACAATTATTCATATGTAAACTTTTCAAAAGATCTCGAAATAACAGCTTCTTTGACATAATGATTCCGTACTTTCGTAATCATAGTTATTTAATTACTAGCTGTTTTACGCTATTAAAATATTGTAACTAGAAGGAAGGCGAGAAAATACCATTTTATTACTCCTGTGCATGTGGTTTGTGTTATTTTTTGGAACGTAATTTACTCTATTATAAGATGCAGAAAGGAGAACTATGTACCAAAGCCGTGCTCCCAGCAATTTCACAGTTTTAATTGTTCAAACATTAGTCAATTGCAATCAGAATAGGTGAATTCCGAGGGAGAATGATGCAGTCAAATCTCGTACCGTACGTCTTAGAGAGAAGTTGTTTGAAATCCTTCAAAATGTTCAGAAATAGTATTTACACAAAATCCCAAAATTTTGAAATCTCGTTCGAAGCTTTCAAAATCTTGTAATCTTTTAGACAATGTCAAAAGTCTCAAAATCAGTGCCACAATCTCTTTAAAACCCAAAATTTCGTACCGCAGTGTGAAAGACTTTCTTGAAATGATGTGTAAATATTTTTGTAAATGTCAGCAGTGTAAACATCAGCAGCTTCTACTAAAACACGTAATTTTCTCTATCCCAAAATCTTTTTGAATTCCCAAAATCTTACAACCTGTTTCGAAGCCTTGAAAATCTTGAAGTAGCCAATTTTTGAAAAGAAGACTAGAAATACATCTATACTCATCTCAATATCATCATAAAAATTCCTGAAAGTCTTCCAGATTTTCTGAAATCTCCTAACAGCGGGGATTTGTCCAGAATCCCTAAATTTTATTGCATACGTGAGAAATATCAAAATCCTGCCTTTTCTCAATATCAAGATATTGAAATATTCACATACGTTAGGCAAATATCATAGGGAAATATAAAAAAACTGTAAATATTTGCTAAAATCTTCAAAAGTAGCAGACACTAGTGAAAAATCCGAAATTTTCATCTTTTCTCTTTCGAGCTATTTTAAAATTTAATATATGGCAACGGATAGATTCAAGTACGGAACTCAGAGGCGTAGCGAGGGGGGTGCAGATGGGGGCATATGTCCCCGGGCGCCAGTCTTAGGGGGCGCCGTCAGGCGCCTCCTAAGATCATATGTTAAATGTACCCTTTTGGGTGCCCTTAACATACTTTCAATGAAACAGGCGCCTCCTAAAAGTGAAGCTTTTTCTAAATTCAAAAATGAAGCATAAATTAAGCTTCTTCACAGTGAAGCTTTTTAAAAATTGAAGAAAAAAGCGGAAATAAAGTTGTTGTTTTTTAGTAAAAGATGTCAGGTGCTTCCTAAATCCTGTGTGGGCGCCCCATAACTCCATAAGGTATTGGTAACGCACTTCGACGACAGTAGAGGTTTCAATATTTTCATTTATTTTTAGAGCCTTTCACGTTGTTATACCCCATTTCATTTTTTATATGCATTTTCAAAACCATAATTATATTAATTCTGTTATTGCTAGTGTATCGGAAAAATTGTATTAATGAAAATTCAAACTTTTTATTTTCGTCAATCATGTGCATGATAAACCGGGCGACGAAACTGTACGTGATGATTTTTGAAAAAAGTTGTGTTTGTTGGAAATTTGCAAAAATGGCTGGAATCCACTCCATATATATTGCATGCTGGCGATGCTGCTGTGTATTTCCGAATGTTTTCCCAGATGTTCTGAGATTGAACAATTAATTGATTATCAAGGATCAATATATTACTGATGTTAAAATACTTGAAAAATTACCTTAGTGTAATTTTTACCTCTCATTTAATTTCATATCTGTGATTGCTCCTTGATAATGAGATGTGCAATCTCAAAGCTTTTTTTGTAAAGCAAATATTTAAAATACACAGCACGATATACGTGGTGGAAACGGTTTTTATTTATTAGTACCGTCATCTTTGTTAACTTATCTCTAGAGTGTACACGATTGTGTTGGTTTCTATAGTATTTGTATGCAAATTAAAAAGTAATGAGGATTCATGTAACGAAAAATTCCGAAATAAACGAGAAATAGTGCTGTAAAAAGTGCCATGAACAGTTCACTCATTCCATTTGGAATCCTTTTAAATTAAATAGAAGTAATGGAAAGAATATGAAAAATCCTTGAATATATTCAAAATTAGCTGGCCTGAGAGTTGATCAAAGTAGCATATATTGGGCTATTATGTTGGCCGAAAAATCGGTTCTCGGTACGACCGGTTTTTTAAAAGTTAACTGCAAAATTTCGTGGACACCAAACTTTCACGCCAACAAAATAATGTCGGATCCTTCCTTCACTAATAGTTACTTGCCTTTGAAGAAGATGTGGGGAAAATACATTCAATTTCGTTTCATTATCCATTACTCCACCCCTGGGACTGATAGTGTCTACAGTTCTTACGGTTTGTGTAAGTTATTGGACAATATTATAAATCACGAGCTATAAATTCTAAGTGGGTAACTAAAAATTTGTTTTGTCTTTAACAATAATTTCTTGTTTAGGAATTTTAGTACAATATTTTATATTTTATAATAAAGTTTTTTTAAGTCTGTCACTTCAAAAATTTACAGATATAACTGAAGTCTTTTAAACATAATTTACAGCCTTAACAGTCTGATACTTACTCTTTCGCAATGTTTTTTTCTGTTTTTTTAATCTCTTTATTTCCGGAAAATATTTTTTTGTATTGTTTCTGTTGCAATTCTAACAATTGAAATAAACTCGTCTGAGAAATTGTACATATATACTACCATAATTTTATTATCAAATGATAATAAAAAGTCGTGAACTTGATATATGAGGGTAGAGTGGGAGCGCCAAAATCTCACTTGCCCCGGGCGCAGCAAACCCTCGCTACGCCACTGACGGAACTGTCCAATTCTGATCATGGTGCCGGGCTGTTTTCATCACTATTAAACACTGATTCAATAATGTACCTAGAAGTTCAGACTCCGACCCATTGCGGGGAGCGATGGTCTCTCGTCGAAGATACAATCAGAAAGAAAAAGGGAAGAAAAGTTAGTATGAGAAATTTAGAAAACTATGCTACAATTTGCTTGTTTCTTTTAATAAAATAAATTAAAAAAAAAAAAATATTCAGACTCGCGAATTCCTCTTTCTGTCATGACTCTAGTTCCCTGATGAGTGTTGGTTGTATCTGAGGGCACATTACTAGAATGTTAAAATATATTAAATATTTTTTAACATTTTCAATGGCCCTACCAACTGATCTGCTGGCCCGCCCAGTTGTCAAATGCTGACGATGGCACTACTTTGTTAACCTAAATGTATGCAACCCTTCCAACCTTGAATAAGGGAAGTACCGTGTGTGTTGTCATTGCAACTGCGCTGAATAAAGTTAGTAAATGTCTCAATGTATACTGTAATTGTTGTTCTTTGTGATACTGAAAATATGGCACCACCAAAGTTATCTGGTGCAGCCAACCGAAAAAGAACTTAACCTGAGCAGGCGTCCCGGTTTTACCGGAACCATCCCGATTTGAGAGGTATGTGTCCCCTGTCCCGAATAAATTTCCAGGACGCACAATTATCCCAGTCTTGTGTAATTCAGAAATAAATACCATGAAACGGTAAGAAATTACAATAAAATGCTAGAATAAACAACAGATAATTATCATTAAAAAACTGTTTTAAATCGTACAAAAGGAAAAAATCGCCCTTGTTTAACTCGGCTACTCGGGCTTTTTAACTATCATTCTTTCTATCTTTAAAGTAAGACCAAAAGCGTATCCAGGGGTAAAAAACATTTGAAGAAGAAAAAAAATTAAGAACACACAATATTGATGAAATTCCTTGAAAATTGCATCAAAACGGTATATTTCGGGCGGAAAACGTACAAATTTTGCCCTCGCTCGGCTCGGGCTATCTTTCCTTATTTTGGAACTTCTATTACCTGTTGGCCAACTCGGAAATTAAATTATGAGTGTGACATAATTATAATGTTTGAAAAACAAAAATCTCACCCTTACAGTTGAGATTTCGGCCCTTACTTACCCTTACGTATCTGCATCTTCAAAAGAAATATTAGAAAACGTCTCAACGAAAATCGTTCTAAACTGGACAATATCCAAAATTTACAATGTCCCGGTTTTGACTAAAAAAAACAGCTGCTCACTTTAAGAGCTACAATCCCGGGCGGAGGGGTGTCGTGTCCCCCCCCCCAATGTGTTAAAGTGATATTACAAATGACAGTGAAAATAATAAGAAATATGCAGCTTTAATAGTATATAAAAAGTCTGTAAAAATTTCGCTCGGGCTGGGGTACATTGTACTTTTAATTGTATTTGCAATATGTCTGCTATCACGAAATCAAATTTGACCCACCTTCAATGCATTAAGTTTATTTATTACCATTGTGTAGTGAAAACTACTGAATGAGTATATAACAATTTCCAAGCTTGATAATAACAACTTAGACTTTTAAAAATATATAGGGGCGCTGAAATTACTATTGCCCCGGGCGCCAGATGGTCAAGGAACGGCTCTGTCAACAAGTGGTAAAATATGGCGTTTATGATTGCTGTAATTATTCCCAGGAAAGCCGCATGATGTCATTTCGGGAGCTTTTAAAAATAGTTACGTTTTCCAGCTTTCTTTGTCAATTTGTGTGTGTTTTGACTCTGTCAAGTGCGTTTGTGTTTTTATTTCGTTCGTCTAACTTACAAATTCAAGTAATATTTTATCTACGCTTATTTTAAATTAGATAATTAATAATGTTGTTCTACATTATTGTATATTCGTAATATAGTGGAGTGCAATACAGATAACTTACCCTACCATGCACTAAGAATATTTAACTGTGCAAACACGTAAATAATTGAAAAAAATAGTACTAGAACTTATATTAATTTTGCATGTATCGTTCCATTTAAATAATGTAAATCAGAATGTAATTTTGTTTTTTTCAAAATAGCTCCATTCACACTCCACTCCAACTCCGCTCCGGACTCAGAAACCAAATATCACTCCACTCCGAAGTCGGAGTGTGAGTGGAGATGCAGATAAGTATTCGCACCTCTGTGCAATATGCTGTAACTTTTATCCTAAAAGCTTAAAATCACATAACGGAAAAATTGTATTCGTTTAATTTTCTTTTGTAAACAATATTCATCAGAAACTCAAAATTTATCTACTTTAGGATTTATCGATTTTTCTATATTTCTACCCCATTCCCCTATATCACAACGACGACTACACTGTAGATCGGCGCATGAAATCATAAATAAAAGCGATGTGATGTGTATGTGTAGGTTGGCATGCGCTCATAGCAGGCTCAGCAAGGCCGTACATACGACTTTGCTAAGGGAGGGGTTTTGGTGACGGCTTCAGAAATTTTACGCATAATTTACGCACA
>JAQFYR010001272.1:0-10404 GCA_034694985.1 Campodea silvestrii
AAGGCCGCCCCGTTTGTTGGTGTCATTCTACAAGGTGCCCACGTCGATGATGTTGGAACCCCATTTTTCCCTTACTTGTAAATAATTTCGAAAAACCGTTTCTATCATTTGCGGCCTTATTTATAGTGTCATTTGCATATGAAAAATGATAAGCAATAAATTTGCTTCGAGCTATAATGTTAGTTAAATGGGAAAATATGAAGTACGGTTTCTGTGTATCCGTTAAGATTTATGAAACCTAAATTAAGTCAATAATATATTCCTTTAATATAAATGCACAGAATTAAATATTGTACAACATAACTATTGTACAACATAACCAAGACAATGACTGAAAATCTGTAATATGAAAAAAATATATGATAGCTTACAATTCCTAAAGAGATTCTCATTAAAGTTAACCCATGACCTTGAAATGTGATAAACAGATAATGTACAATAATGGTAATAACGTTTCGATTCCAGTGATACAGTATTATATTGTGTTGTTGAAAATACATTATCAAAATATTACGGAATGCAATTTTCAATTTGTGATTAATTTCATATATATGCAGGAATGTCGTATAAGAAGCAAATTAGGTATAGCTGCATTTAGAATAACACATAATAATATTGAAAACGTCTTCAAAACTGACAAACAAGTCGTGTATAATTATACAAAAACATCAGGGGCGCAAAATATATATTTATATTGGCGCAAATGACATTCCATATGGCGCAATCGATGCATTACTTTTGATATTATTCGGAAAATGATAAATCGATGCATTACTTTTGCGGAAAATGATAAGCTTGTAGTAATTTTCGACTTTCGGGGTTCCTTGCCTTTTTCATTTGTATAATTCTTTTTACTTTCCTGCGTTTAAATCTGGCGGCGGTAGCGCATGCGCGCGCCCCGTGCGCACTGTTTTAAGTTTTGTTGGCCAGTAGGTGGTCGTAAAGAAAAGAGGAACTAGCTTTTTGGAGTTGTCTTCGAGTGCTTTACGATTAAAAAGATCAATTATTTTACGAGATATGGCTGTGGCAAGGCCCGAAGTCGTATATTCCTCATTACAGGATCCGCTGTCTCTCAATAGGTATTTTTTACGTTCAATAACATGTTTTTTCTCTAAATAAATCGTTTTCTGTGTGATAAAACAAAATGTCTATTTCCTGCATGCATGTGGTACATCCCCGATTTCAGTTTTTTTATTATTAACTCGTGTTGAGCTAGCAATCAAGTGTTTTAACACCTTTTAGTAGCGATAAATGTAAAGATTAATTTATAAAGTAATTAGTTTTCGCTACAAGCTACGTTCTATTCTCATTCTAAGAAAACCCTAAACAAATTGTAAATACCGAAACTACTCATCAACAATAAAATTTACTTCCAGTCTCCCACAAGGCTCCGTGTTTGAATCTTTCATCTTCATTGCGCGCATAAATAACTTGTTTCAAAACTTACATTTCGTACACCATCGTAGTTATGCTGACGACTGTATATTGTTTCACAAATATCTTGCACTAATGAAACCATAAAATTTCAAAATGACTTAGATGTATTTTATAAATGATACTTCACCGGGATGTTAGAGCTCAACAAAAGTCATAATCAGCAATTCACAAACCGAGTGGATTCCTGCACATTATGTTAACTGCTGTCTTGAAGAAGCGCATGGGTTATCTATAACTCCAGGATGGAAGAAATTTATGTGTTTCAAATTAGCATATTCACAATTTCAGAGATAACAAAGTAATTTTAAAACAGGTGTAAATCAAAGCAAAATTTGTTGTCTATACAGAGAACTTTTTTTTCGCCAGTACACAGAGAAATAGTACAATGGAGACAAGGCAGCAAAATTAGTTTTGATTTACACGTGGGGTCTACATACCTATGGTGGTTTTGCTTCTATTGTTTCTTTCACAGGTACTGTGGGTGCCCCCTTTGAGATTGATTAACTCGTAGGTATTTTTTTAAAAAGATTACATAACTTAATAACCATGTCCACAACAGCCTGGAGCCAACAAGGTGGACACGGGGACCTACAATTTAACGTAGGGTCCGAACCACAAAGACAACACGGTATAATTCATATGACCCTGGAATATGGGCACACAATGTACCGTAACGGTCAGAGGTGAAGGCATAGCTGCTAGGCGCGCCTAACTCTAGCTGCAAGATTCGAACCATGACGACTGGTCGCCTCTCACACTCCAGACAGTCCAGAGTCAAATAACGCACATCGTAGCTGACTGTGCCACCGTAGATCTATTCCCAGTAAACAAGGAACGATCCGTTTCGCTTCACATGTTGCCTCGTCGAAAAGCAAGGGGCAAATGGCGAGTTTATTTTCTTGCAATATACATATAATCTGATCAGTGCTCTCTCAGCTTGTAGACGAGTGTGAAATCCTCTGGCAGCAATCGGGCAGATTAGATGCTTGAAGGGAATTGATTTTGGTTCCAATGAAATTTGGTCTGCATTATCATTGTTCACGTCTGTAACCCTCTCGTCGTCAGAGCTCTCATACCCAGACGACGAAATATCCAAGTCAGAAGACATGTTTACTCTTGAACAGTTGACAATTAAATGAAATTTTTCTATTTTATTTTTATTTTTGGTCACTTCACCAATAGACAAGAGCTCTAACTTATACTCTGCTGTATTACTCTTTCAACACTCAGCAACAGAAAGAAGCTCTTATAATATTGCTGATGGTACATTTTTAACTGTATTTTCAACAAATAGGGGGTAGGGGGCTACCAATTGACTTTTAAAGAAAAAAAAATCAAAATTACATCTTTTTACTCCTTTTTATTCATCAACATTTTTTTATCCAAAAAGATGCATAGATATGTGCACCTGCCAAAAGAAATACGTAATATAAAGACTTTTCATCCAAAAGGATGCTTAGAGATGTACATCTGCCAAAATAAATCTTCGTTTTTTAATATAATATTTAATATAATATTAAAGAAAAGAATGATCTTTTTCTCATTTATATAAATTAGAAGTTGAAGAAAGATACAATCTTATTCAATTTTATATACACAAAAGCATTACCAATGTTCATACAAAAAAATATCATGTGCAAAAAGAGAAAAATATATATATAAAAAAAAGGTGGAGAATACAATATAATATAAAAAATGAAATAAAAATATAATTATTAGGGGTGGGGAGTAAGGGATCCACTAGACCACCGGAGCACTTTGCTACTTGTGTCACTTGTGTAAAAACGATGTCGTACAACCCAGGAAACGTAAACAAAAAAAAAAACACAATTTCAATCATACTTGCCCCGATTTTTTTAAAAGAAACTGCAACTGAAAACATTCCAAAGAAACATGGAATTCCAGCTAAACGTCATGCTTTTTATATTTCCAAAATATTTACCAATTTAAAAGGGAATTCGTCATACCCAAAAAAATTGTGTCCATCAACATATTTCCTGAAGCAAACAAGCACAACACATTAAAATCTCTTGTTGAAACTAATAATAATAATAAAAACGTACAGTTCTATTTTGTTTTCCGTTTCTCAAAATTTTTCAAATTTGTCAGGGATAAATTCCTCCCAACTTGGCCTCCCGCGAAAGATTTCTGAACGGACCTCGTTAAACGGAAATTACTTAAAGGTGTATCCTGAATCAGTCGGGGGTCCCGGTTTCCTACACAAGTTATTTTCCATCCCTCCTTTGGTCGTGTGGCCAGAACCATGTATAGGAGAAGAAAGACGAAGAGAAAGTAAAAGGAAGGGGTTGCTTCTAAAGCTTCAAATTTAAAGGAGGGGAAAAATAAAAAGTGTGAGGGAAACTGAGACCCCCGACTGATTCGTGATACACCTTTAAGACAGCATTGTTTAAATCAGGTGATATTCTTAGCATTACCAGTATCTAAGTAAAATTGTTTGACAATTTCGCGAGTTCCTACTAACTCTTCAGTTAGCGGTGAAAATGTAAAAATTTGACTGACTAATTATAGCATGTGTCCGCTGATATGGAATATTTAAAGTTGTTTTCAGATCTATTCTGTGTTTATAACAGCATGGCATTCCGCCATATTATTCAAGGGCTTTAATTATAGCAGAGATAAAAACACTTGTGTTTTTATATAAAAATTCGTAAACATTATTTATTGGAGAATGCATATTTTTAAATAGCAACATCTGGTTCATAACAATGACATAATTTATATATGAACGTAATATTCAAATGATCACTGAAGAATAATTCACAGACAATAATATTAATATATTAAAAGTTTACACCCTACACTGTATTTGCAATTATATTCAACACGATACATAATCATATAATACTCACAACTGAAATGATGATGGATAAGTGTTTCACAGACGATCGGGTATTCGGCGTTTGAACTGTATCACAACTAATATAATAACTTGGACTACATGAATAGTATCAATCCGGCGATTACTGAGATAACGTTGTGGTGCTCTTTGCTTACGGTGCTTACTGTTGATTAAAAGTATTTCTCATTTATATTAAAGAAATCTATTGTATTCGCAAAATATAAGTAGGTTATAATAACTAAAGGGTTTTTGGAAATATAATCGATTAACCTATTCTATTTCGAATTGGCGCATGTTTGTGCCTAATCTACTTATTTATGAAATGTGCAAATTATAATGAGCATGAGAACTGTTCAAGGGCTGTCCAGAAGACAGGGTTTAAACATAGTTTACTGGCCTTCTTAACTAAAATTTTGATTCGAATGAACAAATCGCAGATACAGTGAGTTCGGAAGCAAAATTTTGCTAAAAAAAAGTTACTGTTAAAAAAATGAAATGAAATCTAAATCAGAACAAAGTAAAGTCTGTCAATTACCCTTCAAAATGACATATGGTATGCTTTTATACAATACTAACAATTAAATTGGCTTGGTGATTGTGTCAGCCATCTGCAATTCTTCGATGTTTGTCCTGGAAACGTGGAGTGCTGCAGATGACGTAACATCGGCGTTTGGTTGACGATTTGACGATAATTGTGGTGTTATGCGGTGTTAATTCCTTCAGTGGTGCTGTTGTAGCTTTCCTTACATGAACAAAGTACATAGTTGGAATAGAAAACAATATTAGTATTCACAATATTATGTACATACATGACCTTGTTTATGTTTATGCTGACTTGTTGTTTACTTTTCTAAAATAAAATTGAAATATTAAATAATTAAAATTTACCATAACCAATGTAGATTATTACTCTAACAAAAATTATTTCTCAACACAATGCACAGCTGTTTCTATATTTACAGAGCTAGCTATTAACAACATCTGTGGTGTTCCTTGTTTACTTTATACTATGTGAAATTATAATATGACGTAGAATAAGTGCACTAATAGGATTGTGGAATAACCTAATATATTACAACGATGGCTACCTGCCTAAGCGCGTATCTGACAAGTTCCCAGAACCCGTCTGAAGACTATCCCGTACAATGTTGTCATCGAATTGACCTACGGTTTGGTGGAATTACCAACTGGTCGTCCTACGCTACAGTAAATGCAAAAAAAATGTTTCTACGTCAGAAAAACATATTCAAGCAGTGAAATTCTGCTAACAACAAAATTCAAGTATAATTGTACACCATCACTATTGGTGAATTATCTTGCATAACTAATACTATCTGATTGTTTACATTTTAGTGTTAAACAAATAATGGAACAAAATGTTTTGACCCTTATGACCGTTTCATATTTCGGGTAAACAAACTTGTTACTTTTTTTTATTTCAGTAATAATTACTTTTTATTGTCAAGTCCCTTACTTGACTTCCATATCAATGACTTTGTACACTGAAAATAATAGATCCTGTTACTTGTTAAAACTATTTTTACTTTCTTAATACTAAACTTGTACATTGGAGTAACAATAAATGGTGAAATGTGGCCATTTAAGTTGTGTGTCCATGTTTGTGGTCCATAATTTGGAATAGCATTTCCATGTAATAAGAAAGGAGTATTAATTTACATAGTTATTATACAATGGTATGAGAGTATATATAAATTTGTAACATATAATTGATATAATTACACAACTTTCGGCATGAGATGAAATAATTTACATTTTAATTTTCGTATTAACAAATAAAAGCAAAAATTTGTATTTCAAAGCATGTTCGTAAATTCTCTAGGATCATTTAAATATTTTCGCCCTCTTGATAACGTGAAGAAACAGTTTCTAGAATATTTCTTCATAATGACAACACTGGTCACTAGTTGTTATACGGTTTCCGGTTTGTCGGAATTTCCGAGTGGCATTAAGAGATTAAGTACATTTTTAAATGTCTGAACTCTTAACAAAAAAACAATCTATAAATATTAGTTTGTTATAGTCTACATAGAATTTATCAATAGTTATAAAAATTACAATTGAGTATGAGCTTCTTGTCTTTTAAAAAAATTATACATAAGGTTTTTATTTTCTTTTCTTAAGATAACCGGTGGCGTATCTCTGTTAAAAGAGTGGTCGCATATTGATTTACTATATCAACACAAATTCTCGATGTGTTTCTCCACCTTGACTGTACTGGTAGGGGAGTAATTACGTTATCTTGACCGGTTGTCTTAATATCAATTTCTTCGCTCGGTTGTTCTGGTTCAGATGGAGTTTCGGACCTATGAACATTTCTTAGCCAAGAACAATCTTCGGGTGATAGATCTTCATCTGACTCCTAAAATTCGTCAGATAAAGAGGATGTACTGCATCCTGCGGGACGGTAAGGGCATACTGAATGACTTACTATATTTCCCGTAATTGCTGGATTTAGCTGTAAGTCATAAAATTCGTCAGTTACATTTTCTGGCGGAACAATGCCTTTATTTTTCCAAAATTGCTCTAATTCGGACAAATTTAAGACAATGCTTTTTACTTGATCTTCTAATAATACATTCGCCAGTGACGGAACAGGGTATTCTGGGTAGGGAGTGTTAAAAAGCTCTATCCAAAAACCTTTTCTGTTGGTCACTTTGCGATAACACACAACGGTATTGCATAATCTTATAGGATGATGATAATGCTCTCCTATAGACTCGAATGGACGAATGCGAACAAAATCGTCAACTGGACTGGATGTCTCGCTAATATATATATAGTAATCAATTATGCTTTTTATGTCAGCTATATGTGGTAGCATAACAATATCCGTCAAGTTTTGTGCGGTTTGATTAATAAAATAAAGAGTATTCTGAGTAACATGTTTCATGATCATATTTCCATTTTCCATCTCTGACATTTCCGGCATATCGGGAAAAAAGGATAGAATGTTCTCCCAAGATATCTCGGGTAACAGACTGTTGATGTGGCCGACGGTAATATTTGCAATAAACAACAACTCTGAAAAATCCAATGTAATGGATATGTTGGACATTCTACTCAAAGTGGGTATTGCTGACATTTTAAGGTAACAGTGTTCAGTATTGTAAATATGAACATTTTCAGTTGAAGTGAATTTGGAAAAGAGGAACGTGATTTTGCCTGACAAAGGGTGAACTATAGGCATGAGTTTTCTTAGTAATTGTTCATTATTGAGAATTCTATCTTGGGCAAGAATCCAATTTGGATTACCTACCCAATACAATTCTTCTCCAACGGTATAGGTTTGATGAACAAAAATTAAATTATTTGCCTCTGCTTTAATATAATGCCTATTGGGTCTTTTGGATGGAATTATGATCAATCGACCATATTTTTCTTCCAATGCTCTGGCTAATGGTACTGACATTTTTAAGGTATCTTATTTAAGCTGAAAACAAAAAAAGTGCAGAAAATTATTATTTCTTTTTAAAAAAATCATATACCGGGGAGAAAATAAAAAACCTACATTTTTCATTTTTTTTTCTTTTTCGTAACTTCTTTTAGTTTGTCAGGGTTGGATGACTCCCAAATTCTCATTTTCATATCCTCCTCTAAGAATTTCTGACGCCTAGCCTCCTGCGCAGCCATTGCGGATTTATATTTCGCTACGGTCATACTCCTGGCAAGCTTCTCAAATTCAGCCGTACCTGAAACGACGGCTGCAGCTTGCCCAGGCAAGTTGACGGCTACGGAAGAAGCAGGTCTAAAAGAAAAAACTATGTGTAAATATTTACTGCTATTTTCAAAATTTATTGTAAAATATTTACTCTTCATTTATTTCGTTCGAATCAACGATAGAGGAGGGTCCGGGTGGAATGGAGGTATCCGAGCTAACAAAAAATAATAATAATAATAATTACATGTAATAAATTAAAAAAATAGAGAATACAAAGTCTCACATTTAAAAAAACAAAACAAAAAAAAAAAAAAACTTACTGGCTTCCTGAAGTAATATCGCCAACCCCACCATCACGAGGGTGAGCGCCAGTTTGCCCATCACCGGATGTCACATTATTTCTCTTCCTACCATCCGATAAGGACTCTTGCTCTGGCGTAGCATTGCGTTTACTCGAGCTGCTCGCTTGCGCTGCGCTCGGTTTTGATCCACCCTTCATGGTGGCAGCAGGTAGACTAAAATGAACAATACTATCAGAAAAAATACATATTTCAAATTTTAACATTAAAAAATTTGCAACATACATGTTACCCTCAACCTCCGTACATGCTCCCCTCACATTCCGAAATGAGGAATTGCCACTGCAAAAAAAAAAATAAAAAAAATAAATGATACTTGAAAAATTTCAAACTTTTTTTAATGAAGAAATAAATCAAATTAAAAATGATATTTGAAAATTACAAACTTTTTTAATGAAGAAATAAATTAAATTTTTAAATTGAAAGATTAAAAAAAAATATTAAAAAAAACGAATTAAGAGTTTCAAATAAAAATAAAAAAAAACCTAAAAATTAAATATAAAAAATAAATATAAAATTTTATTAAGTTTATCCTTAAACTTACGGAATCATATAGTTGGAGATGCCCTCCAGGAATGGGCGCTGTTTGGTTCCTACCCTCCCTGGAGCCGAGCGTGGTGGTATAGGGCGAGGAAGAAGAGCGGGCTCAAGTGGCGTCGTCGAAAGCGTAGGCGAGTATTGGTCGGGAACGTCAACAGTGGGACTGTATTGTTCCAGATGACACGTAGCCGACAATTTTGGAGGGAGCGCCCCCAGGATTGGAACCCCAACGGGAGTCGGTGACTCTCGTTGTGGCTCGGGATGTCTCAGATAATTATTCTCTTTGCTGATGGTATCAGAGAAAAACGTTTCCTCGTCAGCAGGACGTATGGTGGTAGCAGCAATGATTAATTCTGCAAGCGTTGATTCATCATCAGATCCCTCCCGTGGTTCTGTTGTTATCAGTCGGGGGCTAGCCCCCCAACGCATTTGAAGGAGATTGAAAAGGTAAATTTACAGTTTGGTTATTCAATGAAGAATCACCGTTTGCAGAACTATTACCCTGTCGGCGTAGGTTATCATTTTCACCACCATGCGTCAAAGTAAAATCACTCCTTGTTGTATCCACATTATTCCCCAAGTCAACAACGGGAACGTTATTCACATTACCATTGACAACTGCAGGATATGGCGCATACCTCGGGGGATGACTTTGCCCAGGACCAGTTTTTTTCGTCAATTTCATCGTAGAAGATGAAGCTACGCCAGCACCCTTTCGAGTTGAAGATTTCTTAACACTAGGTTGTTTAGAAACACTTTCAACTCGATTCGATAGTGACCTAGCTCTACCTATCGTCGATGATTTCGACGGTAAACTTGCGCCTGCTGATTCACTAACTAAGCTTTCCAAGTTTCGTCTCGCTAACACCGCAGTTACCTCGCCAAGTAATTGCGAATTAGCCCCGTTTTCCACGTTCGTGATACGTCTTGGCGCCCATGTATGACGAATCCTGTAATCAGCAGCTTTAAAATCGCAGAGGTCGTGGAAAACTTGGGGGGAAGGGTAATTATTCCGCGTGTAATCAACGTCATTAAATTTGTTATAAAAGTCAGTCAATTCCTGATAGGGGCGCTCTTTAGTACCATCTAACAAAGTATGCTCATGGTCCAAAATACGGACCCTGAGCTGGCAAACAGAACAATTTTCAAAGTAACGTTCGCATTCGTGGCCCATGTATGCCGATGTCATAAACAACAGCACAGGACCCGCAACGTTGCTTTCCAGCTTTTTCGAGGATCATTATGTAATTCCTTTGAAAAATAAACAATAACAGGAACCACAATGAGTATAAAATTATCAAACATGTATATAAACTACCTTAGCTTTACTTTATTTCAGTGTAGAATGGCATAAACACTTAACATATAATAGCACTAATCATAGTACAATGCATTATAACCCAGTATAATGAATAATTTAATTTTCGCAGCCCGTTTTTCCAAATTAAATAACCCTTTATACTCACATTCAACATAAATACGCGTATAAATTCTTCCATACTGCAGCTAGCACAAGAAATAAAGTAGCT
>JAQFYR010001273.1:0-10402 GCA_034694985.1 Campodea silvestrii
CACTTATTATTTTCGTAAGTGCAGTTTGCGTACCATGACCTTTGCGAAAACCAGACTGGACATCAACAAGAATATTACAATAATGATAAAAGCCGTAAATAAGCTGGATAGGAAGGGGTTTAACTTAAAAGAAGCTACAAATGTACAATCATTCTCTTTTGTAAGAACGGTCGAAAATCCGTCATTCATCTTTTTAATCACGGAAAACAAAGCTTCTAAGGAAGGTGTAGATCAGGGGTGGCCAACCTTTTCTGTCGAAGGGCCGAACTTTTCAGTCAAGGTATTCGGTGGGCCATACTGTATAAGTAACCTGAATTTAATTTTAGAGTATTTTCAAATAACATGGAACCTATAACTCTCAACGGGAAAATAAAAGGTGTGCATTTGATAAAAAAAAAACATTATTTACCTGCAATAGCAAAATATCAATGGGAAAAATTGTTCTGTTTTCTTTCCATAAGTTGTCGTTATCGGCATGGATGCCCGAAGAAAAAAATGCAGGAGTGGGCAAAAAAGGTATCTGAGTTCGAAGGTAATAACCTCGAAAGCCCGAGCAGAGCGAGGACGAAAAAAATGCGTATTTATGGAAGAAATGTCATTTTTAAGTGGATTTTACCGAAATTTGATTTTTTTAAAAGGCATTTTCTTCTTTTTCTTTCATTTTTTCTTAGATTTTTTTTGGTTTCACAAATCCAGGACGTGGGGGGAAGCGCACCCCTTCCCCACCCTACGGACGCCCATGAAGGGATGTCGAAGATGACCAAAAAAGTTTTCTTTTTCAATCGCGATTTCGTTGTAGGTTACATTTCATATATTTCATTCTTAAAAATATTATTTTGTTCGTATTAAATATGTACATGTACTACCGAACAATGATGACATTGCAATGCGTATCAACAAAGTTCTAGATGCTTTATCACTGATAAATAATTTTTATGGAATTCTAAGGAAGAGGAACTTTTGAACTTATCCTATAAATTTGAGGTACCGGTACAGTGAAAATCAATCTCCAGTTCATTTACATGTCTTTTGATACGGCATGATGCTGATATCTGAGACGAATAAAAATATCAAAACTTAATGCCTTTTACTGAAGTCTAGGAACTTACTGTATTTAAATCGCTGCACACACAAAAAAACAAAATAAATAATTATATGATAGCAATGATAAAGTCCAAAATATGAATGCAAGTGTAAATCACTCTATAATTGTTAAAATTGTGAAGTTTCCGAAAAATGATGTCCACGAATAAAACTACCCTACCATTAATTGATCTTAAATGTGACTGCATAATAAATATGTACTGTAATAGGACAGACCTATTTTCAGCTAACAGCACTGAAAGTTTATAATTTTCAAGAGGGAAAGAATGACAGCGGATACTATGGGAGCTGAATAAAAATTAAGAAAACGTATCAAATTTTGTTTCGGCAAGATAGCAAAATAATAATAATGAAGAGTTGAAAACAGAAATGATCTGATAGTCAACTCAACTGTGTTGATATAACGATGTAACAGTAATATAACTGATATATTGAACACAATTTACATTATTACAGATCAATATGAGTCAGTTGAAAATACATATATACTTGTGATTTTCTGTCGTACTGATATATTATACATAAAAGTTTAAATTTATTCCTTTCCAAATTTGCTTCGAGGGCCACACCATAAGGCCTGGCGGGCCACATGTGGCCCGCGGGCCGCGGGTTGGCCACCCCTGGTGTAGATTTAATCTTGATCCCAAATAAAACCTTAATTAATATTTTTCAACGCGGAGATCCCTTACCGCAATTAATGATAAGAAATAGGTGGCATCCCATTAACCAAGTTCTGGTCGACATTTTTTTCACAAATTGTCCAAATGATACTGTGCAAGTATCAAATGTAGACCCGAAAAAAACCATAGATATTACAGTCAATCGGACTGAGTTATTTTCCCTTATATATAATAATGAATAAATTTTTCCTGATATTTTGGATAACAATACAATTTTAGTTTAATTTTTCGTAAATATACATATTTAGTTCGTCAACTTATTAAAATTGTCGAGAGAAAACAGAAGAAAAGGGGTTGCTCTTCTTGTTTTTCTCGCTGTTAGTTTTAAAGGGTGTGAATGCGGAATTTGGGGGAAAACAATACTTTTAGGAAGAAGTGTTACTTTTAGCACTGTTGCTAGGGTACACGTGTTAATTACCCTAAAGAGGCCCAGGTTTTGGTTTTTCATTTTCAAAATTAGCACATAGGACAAAGGAACTAACACCTCGCTTCAGTACGGTTTTACTCATCGCATCACGGTGTTGTAGGCTCTTGGTGTGAAATAGTTAAACGTTCCTTTTCAAAATGGCCCAAACAAATATTGCTGAACTAGAAATGTACCGTAGGATGAAAATGATGACAGCGGCTTCCATAAAGCTAAGTATATTAAAACTACATGTTCAAGATTACTTTAGCCTGCAAACTTTCTTAATGGTAACTATAAAGGAGCACCCGTCAAAATTATATTTATTATTGGAACATGATATGTATACTCAAAAGGTGGATTTCATATTATTACCCTCCAAGGGGGTTACAGCTTTCTTTAAGCGGGATAGTTTGGATGAGCAAACCCTGATCCTAAATGCACCGCATGATATATTTATGTGCCCAGTTAGGATAATCTTCAAAGCTTATCCAGATGGAAGAGTAACTATCTCCAATGTTAATACCGAGGCTGATGTAGCAGCACAGATACGGGTCGGGCTAAATGAAGTCATAAGTGTTATTTACCAACACAATGGTTAAATAGGAAAAAGTTTAAATTAAGGGAAAGTGTTTTCTTTAAAAATAATAATAATGATAATAACTTAAATTGAGAAAATAGAGTTTAAAGAAAGATAGTATGATAAAATAATAGTTGTAATAAATAATAATTTTAGAAAAAGTTTATGAGAATTTGTTTTTAATGATTGATTGAGTGAAGAATTTTGTAATAAACTAATATGTAAGAAGTTACTAATATAGCGTGAAGATTTTTTTTAATAATGTGAAAGTAATAAAAATGTTGATGCAATAACAGTATAATAAGAATGAGTGATTGACAAATGGTAGTAAATAAAAAGTAAGATAATACTAATGAGTTTAAGTGTAACTGTAGTTAGAATACTAAAATTTGCAAGTTAGATATTAAGGTCAATAACTAATAATTAATATGGTGTGAGTATTGCAGTGTTTACTAAAACTTGATCGTAAATATTGCTAAAAGATTTAACGGATTGTGTAATTAAAAGGAGTAACTAAAATAGGCATTTTTGAAAGTAAAGATATTAAGAATAATGCGTGTTCTAATAACAATTGTAGATTAAAAATAATGCTTTAAATGAAGATTTTATTAACCATAAGTATTAAAATAACGAACGTAACATAAGTAAAGTTAAAATAATGCATGTAATAACAAGATATATAACCACAGTAGCATAACCTGGTAGAAGAAAAATAATCTTTTTCTATTGGCAATAAATCAAGAGTGAGAAATTTGTAAAAGAAACGGAATTTGTGGTTGTAAGTAAGAACTACTTCTGAGTACAATCACACCTTCAGATGGCAGCATTCCAACCTGTCATGAAGTCGTTAAGAAAAGTGAGACAAATCACTTGCAAGTTGTTAGCTTGTAAATGTAGTAAAACAGATCACTTACACAAATGTTTCTTCCCTATGTTATGGTTGTGTGTTAATGAGATGGAATGTAAATCTTGCAACTTGTTGATATGGAAGCACGCCAACCAACTGTTGACATACAGCATTGAGCGGCAGCAAAATCTTCATTTGCGCCGGCAACAAAAGGACTTCTATTCCGTCAATACGCAATAAGAAGACGATCAAGCAAATCGTGAGAGTGTCAGCAGTATTAAAGTGCAAATAGAAAGTAAAATTATCAACAAGAAATTTTGTAATTGTAATTTAGTTAATTGAAGTAGTATATATCATAAACGCAAAAACTTAATACTTGGTGTTTTCAATAAGTAAAGACGTAATTTATTAAGTATCAGTTTATTTTAATTTAAATTTTCAATTTAGTTTCCTTTTTGATTGAAGCAAGTTGAAACCACTAAGAGGGTAATTATATTGTTTGAATTATATCAAGTAAAGTAAATTTCAATTCATTTAATCAGTTTGGAAGGTAATTTTTCCGATAAATCTTAAAAATCACCTCTAAGTAGGGGAATTCTGTAACATTTGCAATGTTATAGGAACTGTTTCATGAATTCAAATTTAATATTGTATAAATTTCTTACGAGACTACCTTCACGTAATTTTATTTCACTCTTGTCCACTTTGAAGTTTAGTCAAGTAGAGAAACATCGAATGCCGTTGGCAAGATATTCTAGTATATTTTGGATCTTGGCAGAGAAAATTTTATTTAAAGATTTGTAGTGTTTGAAATAAGTATATAAGTAATTGTCCATCGAGAAAGGGAGTTCATTATTGGTTTCAAAACGATTACGTTATTATGTAAAAGTTCAGTGGAGTCCAGTTCGGGGTTCGCCCTTATTATGATAGTAGAAACGTCATCAGTATTCATAATGTGAAAGTTTTGTTTATGAACAACAAGTCGAAATGCCGTTGTTGAAGATAAAACTTTTCTGCAAACCAAACCGTATATTTGTGAGAACGATGTATGAGTCGGCTATCCACCCGAGATGACGTATTACAAACATTTGTCAGTTTTAAGTTGTGCCAGTTGTGAAGTAAAAACTATACGAACTGTGAACAATGGAATGAATGTGATGATAAACTGTATGAACATTGTGAAGATGAGTCCAGTATAAACCGCTACCAAGAAAGATGAGCAGTCCACTTTGTTTAATTATGGTATGGGACGAAGATGATGTGGACAGTATTGAAGATTGGCAGCCACAAAGAAAACAATGGTAGATGACCAATGGATAAGAAAATGGATGAAGATTTCAAAAAGGATTGATTGGTTTTGTAATATGTAATAATGTAAGTAATGCGTTTATGATATTTGAGTTGTGTTTGAAATAGTTTTGAAATGATAATAATTTATTGAAAGATTAATATTTAAAAATAATTGTTTTGCATCAACGTTAAAAGGGAAATTGTGTGAACATCTGTGATCATTTTTCTAGTTTTATAATAAACTCATTTACTCTATAAAATCTTTGGATGCAACCTGCATAAAAATAATATACAGGATTCCCAGGATTAAAAGAATACTACAAAAGAATCGCAATGGACAGAAGAGGAAACATAAGTAAAAAGAAATACGTAACTCTAATACTGAAAGAAATATAATAATAATAATAATCTAAATATTCTACCCCTAGGGAAAATTAGAAGAATTAAAATAATTTAGATACTGTCTCGGGGCGAGCTGAGGTATCGTTGATCTTAAGTTCTAATTAGAGGCAGAACTTGGGATTATAATCTGAAGTCGTGATAAGGTATGTTTTAAATTCAGCATTGACCTTTGACTTCACTTACAAATGGGGGCATTACGTCAAACCTAACTCTATTTATTTAGGCCTATTTGCCTACATTAATGCGTGTCTCCTATCGTCCGGGATTGCATAAGCATAGGCCTAAAAATAGTAGTTATGGAGGACCATAACATCAAAAACCGATACCTGCCGATAACAGTACAAAGAAAGTAATCCTTGAAAGATCCAGATGTCACACAAATAACAAATACCGGATTGTTTTTAGTTTTGAGTGTATATAATAATGTGTTTTGGAATGCAATAATATTTGTAATAGTAGCATGAATATGTACAGTATGAAATAAGCATGAATGAGTGTATAAATAAGTAATTTCCTCGCCATTAAAAATAAGCACATTTAAGAAATAAATAAAAACGTACTGAAAAATGCTCTTTTTAAATAATTGCAAGAAGATTTTTTGTGTATAAACGCTAATCCGCTGAACGAAAAAAAAAAATGTGGGAGAGATTGAAAGAGAGAAGAAAAAGGGGGAGAAAAAGTCAGAACATTTAAAGTAAATATAGCCTCAGTAATGGTTGAAGAGAAAAACAGGCCGACGACGAGAAAAACTATTTTTATTTGCATTAAGAGGGTCAAACGGTACGAAAACCGGCGTTTGCCAAAAATGTAATTGCATGAGAATAAAACGAAGAAAAACAATTATGAAACTGTTGTATAGGTAAGTATGACAGCTTTTAAACATTTCATATAAATATGTATTGTTGGTTAGTAAAAATGAATATACATCGTAAGTATAGCCATCTATAAATATTCGTTGTTAAAAACCATTCTTGATTTTTATTCTTTGAATAAAAAGACATGTTATTGCTAGCTGAATAACGTTCCTTTTTATTAATAATGTTGGCAGAAATAAGAAAATAATGCGTAAATCTTTAACTGCAGTGTAGAATATCGTTATTAAATAGGATTAAAACTCGCCCGTCGCATCAACTTTGTGTAAAAGCAATAGTAAATTACTATTTCAGCAGAAAAATTGCAAAATAATGATAAAATAATATTGCCTCAAAATAAACACTGTATTTCTTTTCGTTTGTATTTTGTCATATTGTAAGAAGTGTTATGAAAAAGGGACAAATAAATAGCCCTCCAGCACTGTGTTTAAAATAATAGCATTACTCAGTTGAAGGATGCTGGTCGCACAAAATTTCCGAAAATACATGTAGCTGAGAACTCTTTTTTTTATATGGATCTCCGGGAAAGTGGGACCATATGGGCCAAATATAGGCTCAGTTTCATTTAAAGGCGCATTAAAGGCAGCTCAGACAAAGTTTTAAAATAGTAAAGGACAAAACAAAGTTGAAGAAATAAAATCAATTGCGGTATCATAGTATGTAAAGTTGAAAATAAACGGACAAGCAGACAGTAAACATAAGGCGGAAAGCCAAAATATTTTGGAAAAATGTCCAGAAAAGTTCTATTCCCAATTAAAGTTGGAATAATACCAGAATTAAGAGGTCAACATGTTGAAAATTACAATAGGACATAGAAGCTATTTTAAAATACGAATTTTGGCATTCTGTGTAATGGGCAGTAGACTGACTCAATTTTAGAATTCTAGTACGCTTCCAAAGCAATTTAGAAATTTCTATAATAACGAAATCTCTCTGAATAATTAATGAATACGCGAATTATGTTGTACTCTCTCTCTCTCTTCGAATTTATTAATAATGAAATATTGAATATTCCCACTCAAGTAATAAAAGTGAATATTGCATATTGTTAAATGGAAGTATTTTTAAATAGAAATAAAATGGTTAAATATGCACGGTTATAAGTTCCCTAAGAAATAATTTTTTATGCAATTTTGGCAAATAAGTTGATACATGAAAATATTTGTGGCACTTTGTTGTGATTTTATTAAAAAGTCCGACTAGAAAAGTCGTAGACATAAATATTTATGAAAGTCTGGCGTAGGGCCGTAGACGTATTTTTTTTATAACACAAAATAGTAATTGTGTTTTGTTTTTAGGAAATATCCAACATGAAGTTGAGATAATACTGATTTATATGACGTGGAGTCATAAATCATTTTGAAAAGTCAGTAATGTGTAGAGAATGCACTTGATTTTTATAACAGGAACAGTTAGTCATGTTCAAATTGAATAATTATTGACTATAGTCGACAAATACGGTCATAATTTTCAATAAAAAAGGGTACTACGTTGATAGTCAACCCGATGTTGAGGTCAAATAAATAGTTTGTTTATACTGCTTGATATTAAATGAATTTGCAAGCCAACTGTGTTAATTTAAAATTTATACTTGCGGAATTCAGTAATACAATAAACATCACTTGAAATATATTTCTTTGCAGAAATCAGGAACAAAACATAATATTGTAATCGACGTGTCTGTTCGAAAAATTTCTTTAATAATAAAAGTTCCTGCA
Source organism: Campodea silvestrii (assembly GCA_034694985.1). Classification (NCBI taxonomy): domain Eukaryota; kingdom Metazoa; phylum Arthropoda; class Diplura; order Rhabdura; family Campodeidae; genus Campodea; species Campodea silvestrii. Next base: position 7,897 of record JAQFYR010001273.1, read on the forward strand.
AACTTTTCCGTTCACAAAATATATATTTTTTTTATATATATATACAACAGTTATAGATTCCTTTTTGTAATGTCTTAAGACTGAAAGGAAATGAATACAGTAATAACTGAACGACCTCACAGTTTTTTTTGTCATTTGTGTGCGCCAATTTTTTTTATGTGATTTTAGGCCAAGTAAATACAAATGATAGACGTTTCATCGCCTAAGGGTTAGAATATGTGAAACGGGTATGCAATTTTATATATAATTTTGGAGACCCATATAGTCTTTAATCCTTATTATATTATAAAAACGTAAGTCATACAATAAACAGTGCCATTGAAATAGTGTGAAATATAGGTAACTGTAATGAGCGCAAAAGCCACGGAAAAATAAAGAGAATATAAGCAAGAATAATATTAAAAATAAAATACAGTATGAAATAGTGGTTAAATACGTATAAAAAAAAATGTTGAATGAAAACATGAAATCATGGAATATTATGAGAAATAATATTTGCCCATGAACTTAGTTAGGAAATAGGTTAGAACCCAATGTGTTCATATTTTTGTTTGTTGTAATGTATGTCACCGGATGACAGAATAGGCATCTTTCATATAATTCTGGAAGTGGTGCTCTGGAATTTATGAAGATTGCATTAAGGATGTGATTTTTATGATTAGGTTTTAACCATGAATGCACTGGGAAGAAATGACCAAAGCACCCAGGTTCATTTTTTCTTAGTCTGTGACAAAAATATACATTATAACCAGAAACCCTTTGTTTAATTATAGTACAGATATTATAGATATAAGAATAATGTTATTAAAATATCAATGTTATATTGTTGAAATAAATAAGCAAGTGCCAAAAGAAAAATGAATTACGTTTTGCAAAAAGAAAATGGGAATTTTGCGTTTTTATAGAAGTATATAGTGGAAACTTGATGATTATAATAATATTTAAAGAATAAAGAATTTCAGTATGAAAAAGACAAATAATATAAAATAAAGTTGTAGCGTATAATCTTGCATTGTAAAAGTCTTGCCGTGGAAATGATGTTGGCAAAAAGACAAACCCAGGCTGAAGGCTGGGAGTTATAAATAAAAATAGATTGGTCAAGGGAAGAGCATTTACATGGATACAGTATGAACTGTGTATAAAGAGTACAAAAGATACAAAGTATCTAAAGTAATTGAAAGTACGTTTGAAAAATAAATGAATAATAATAGTTATGAGTTTTGATATCAAGAAATGAGTTTTTGTTAGTGCTTAATACTTCAAAAGGAACAAATCTTGATGAAACAAGAGAATGGCGAGTGAAAGATAAACAAGTTTTTAGTAAATTAAAGTATAAAATTAAAGTATAATGGCTGTTATGATAAAATAATAAGTGAGTTTGAAAATATACAATAAAGCATGAATTGTAATTTGTTTAAATAACTATTAACATGGTGGAAATAACATAACGGAAAAATGTAAACGCCCATAAGGTGAAAGGTCCCATAATTTATTACGTTAGCTGCATGAATAATTTGTGATGCTTGAAAGTTGACATATTACCAATGTAAAAGAAAAAATTGTGAAAATCACTACGCATTATTTGGGGAATATTTTTAAGAATCTAAATATTAGCAAGGGTCTCGGTCGCGAACCAATGTTGCTGGCATTTTCCCATTAGACAGTGTCTCTGTGTGAAAATAGACCAACGGAATTAGTACAAATGTACAAATCAATTAAGACTAGAAGTAATACCATAATATTTTGAAAAAACACTTGTACGAAAATAAAAAGTAATTTTTGAAAGCTGTCTATAAACAATTATAATAAGAATGTAAATAATAATAATAATAAAATAATACATGGTAGTTTTGGGTGCTTGAAAAGGGAATCAAACCAAAGGGACAGAAATAGTTTTATATCTCTATCACTATAAATGTTGCCAGGGAAACTTGACTAACTTCAGTATCTTTCAATTGAAAGTGTAAGTGCGTCGTCAGTTCCTTAGGTGCTATTTATAGTTTGTTATATTAATTTATTATGGCCCTTGTTCGGAATAATGCTACAGTAGGAGGATTTTCAAAAAATATAACGATAATGATAAAAGCCATAAATAAACTGGATAGGAAAGGTTTTAATTTAAAGGAAGCTACGAATGTACGAACATTCTCATATGTAAGAACGATAGAAAATCCGTCATTTATATTTTTAATCGCGGAAAATGAAATTTACTCAGAAAAAGTTGATTTAATTCTGATTTCTAACAAAACATTTGTTAATACCTTGCAACACGGAGATCCTTTACCCCAATTAATGATTAATAACATGTGGCATCCCATTTATAAAGTTCCGGTCAATATTTATTTTACAAATTGCCCAAACAAAACTGTACAGATAACAAATGTAGGGCCAAATAAAACTACTAATATTAAAGTCAGTCGGACGGAACTCTTTTCAATTATAAATAGTAATGAATGAATATTACGTAATAAACATGAATATTTTTAGCAACAATACAATTTTAGTT
>JAQFYR010001274.1:0-10402 GCA_034694985.1 Campodea silvestrii
AGATGGCGAACAAAGTGTTTGATTTCGTATAGTTTATCTCTGTACATGTATATAGGCTACACAAGCAAAAGAATTGACTAAAATCGTCTTGGTATACCAGGCAGTCGGTTGACTTCATTGACCCCTAAAGACAACGACAGGGTTGCCACCTCTCCGGGTTCGACCCCGAGACTTTGAGACGTGAGCTCCCGTCTACGGGTTTCTTTGCAAAAGCTCCGGGTGAAAGAAATTTTCGGAGTTAATTCAGATTTATATACAGACAATGTAGTGGCAAGTACGTGACACTGAGTAAACGGGCTCATAAATTTGAAAAAAAAGGGGGATGGGGATTTCTCCAAATACCCTTAAAAATCGTAATAAAATTGCAGAATTTCTTCTAAAAAGTTGTAATAACTCCGCCGCCGTTTCCCTTGGGCAATTTCGTCTGTTACTTTCCCTGTTTGCGTTAAAACTGCATTTTTTTTACTGGAAAAAGTTAAAAGTCAAATTTTGTCACCAGCATATTTCAACTTTTTTGGTCGATACCCCACTCTTTGAGAAATCCTGGTTACACCTCTGCCCTATGGTTAACTTAAGTTTGTAAATTTCTCCGGGGCAACTTCCAGCTGAAGGTGGCAACCCTGAGCAGTTATGTTTTCTTGTTTCATCCACTTATTTTTGAATTTACTTTAATAAAATGTTTTGTGAAAGCACCTTTATGATGCATTCACAAAACAGCTTATCGCAATAGAAGCTCAGAGCGAATGAAATTTCCTGCTTGTGATGAATTTTATAAACCACCTAAACTACGTTCAGTGTATTTGTGACCAACTTCAAACTGTGCAAACAGTTACCTTTCATACCATTCTATTGAGGCAAGCTTTAAATTAAAACTTTGTTAAAATAACTAAGTAAGAGAGAATTTGAATAAATATGAAAGTACTGATCCGTTGAAAGTTATACTCGCACACTATAAACAAGCACTGCATGCTGCTTTGTGATTGTATCTTTAAAGGAGAACTAAAGTTTGCGAATATCATAGTCTGGGTAGATTCACAACAAAAAAAGTTAAATTAAATCTCTTTTTCTTTTTTGTTACCTATTTATATTATTTTAATATTTAATATAGAAGATATGAAACAGCGCCCCTTGTTACGTGAGACATCTGTGGGGAGAAATTTCTCTAACTCCTTTTAGAGCCAGTTTACCGAGAGTAGCTTTATCAACCGGTTCGTGACAATTGGGTTCGAACAACAACACAAACAGAGATAATTCTGATTGAAAACGAGAACTTAGAATGTGTCCATTTCTCTACTGACCATTTAATCCGTGGTGTAGTTCCATTTCTCCCGACAACGTCTCTCGCAACAGATATTTTAACGCTTTTAGCAATTTTAGCGAAAATATGAAAACATGTAGTAAAACACTGCAAATAGATTTAATTAAATTTTTTTTCTTGCGAATCTACTCAGACTATGATGTTTGCTTTAGTTCTCATTTAAGACTCTTTTATATATTGGAGGAAAATATTCCTCTGCTAGTAATTTCCATAACACGGATACATGCAACAACTTCTACAGTACAACTTCCTTCATTTTATTTCAGCACCATGAAATCCATGCTGCACCGGAGTCTATTACAGTTGTTGACGTACAAACTGAAAATGGTGAAGTTGTAATTGCTACGTCATCAACACAAAAGTTAATTCCTGCTCAAGAAGAAGAACAAGAAGAATCATTTGGTGAAATATTCATAGATCAGTGCATCCATACTATTGAATATGTTTTGGGATGTGTATCTCATACGGCCTCGTATTTGAGATTGTGGGCTCTCAGTCTGGCTCATGCACGTATGTATACTTTATTTAAAATTTTATGTCAAAATGACTGGTGTTTTTTCACCGAGTGGGTGGTATAATTCAGTTTCGGCAGAGAAACTATATCAATACCTTAAAGGAGAACTAAAGTTTGCAAACATCATAGTTTGAGTAGATTCACAATAATAAAACTTCAATTAAATCTCCTTGCAGTGTTTCACTGCATGTTTTCATATTTTAAATAGAAGATGTTAAATATCTGCAGTGAGAGACACCAGCGGAAGAAACGATCAATAGCGAAATGGGCACGTTCTAAATTCTCGTTTTCGATCAGAATTATTTCTCTTTGTGTTGTTGTTCGAACCTATACAGGTTCAAACATCAAGTTACACTTGGCAATCTGGTTCTTAAGGAATTTACTGAAAGTTCTCCAGACAGATGGCTGTCGCAACAGGGGGCGCTGTTTCATATATCCTACGTTAAATATGGAAATAGTCTAAATAGGTAGCAAAAAAAACAGGGAGATTTAATTTAAGTTTTTTTATTATTGTAAATTTACCAAGACTATCATGTTTGTGAACTTTCGCTTTCGTTTAAGGAATTTTTTTTCAATTCAACGATCACTTTCAGTTTCTCTTAAAATAAATGTTATTCACTGTACTGTTCATGAAAAGTAAAGAGATTTCTTAAATCAAATCTAACTTTTCAAATCAAATCAAATCATGTTTATTCCTCTGGTTATAAAATACGTTGTTCTTCATACGTTCTATACTTGGTACAGTACACTATACGTTGATCTTGTTCTGTTACTAACCGTTTGTTGTCAGTTTGTGACAAGACTGACAACAAACGGTTAGTAGAACAAATACGGCCTCTCGGTTATTTCCTCCCACCTACTGTAATTACTGAAAAAAAAAACTGCAACATGGAAAAGTGTTTTTCTACTCCAATTTCTCTACGATATTCTCTGGAGCCACCATTGTAAGCATTAGAGAAATAAACAACGTTTGGTTGAAAAATTCATGCGATATGAATATTATACAACTTCGTTATATTAGTATACAAGTGATATACCAGAATATCGGTTAATACACTTTTGTTTTAGTTATACTTTTAATGACCCTCCGAGTACTTTAAGGGACTCTTTGACATTACTGAAAACAGTGTTTACATTTGTACATAATTTTTATATCGAATTAGTCGACTATCAGTGCAAAACACATCACGAATTTCTGAAAACATGAGCGTCCACAGGTCATCTTCTAATTTCCGCTGAGCTTTTACCTAGTTATCAAGAAATACAACAAAATAGGAGTAGTAAAATATAAAATTGTCCAAATTTCAAAGATGTCAATATTTTTAAATATAAAAAAACTTGATTTTTCCGTACTCGTAGTTTATACGGGGGCTCGCACAGGTTTCTTTCGGGAGGAACCGAAATTTCACACTACGGCACCGGTTTCCCGTAGAAGTGGCAGAAGAGCCTGGAAAAATGTGCAATACCCGTATTTCCATTTATTGTAGACGATCCTTTCGGAGAAATTTTCGGGGTACGCTTTCTTCCCATTAGGTCAGACTAATTTATTGTAGTAATGTACAGGGTGATTATAAAGTCACACACATTTTAAATAATTTATTGTGACACCATTTTACAAGATATAAGAACATGTTATACATTGATGAATTCATAACATCATTAGGTCTGTTATTTTTTTTTTTAATTTTTTTTTAATTTTAGAAAGGGTAGTTCAACACTATCGACATCACAACAAAATGTGCTCTTTTTCAAGTACAGTTCATTTTGGTGCCTTTGATTTATCGTGTTGGGAAGACTATCTGAAAAATCGGGTATCTGACACCAGTTGTTTACCAGCACAATCGGCAATCTTTGCTGGAACTCAAAAACGTCATCACGACTGAATTTCTGTACATTTCACGATCAGATTTAGGTTACGAACTGCAGTGTCAGGATTTGCCACCCCAATCATTTTATTAGAGCGGGAAGAAGGACGTCATTTTGCACACTTAAAAGCACAAATTTGAAAATATCGAAGATAAATACATAAACCTAATGATTTTATGAATTCAAAAATGTATAATGTGTTCTTATATCTTGTAAATTGTTATTACCATAAATTATTTAAAATGTGTGTGACTTTATAATCACCCTGTATATTATTTTCCGATGTCTAATCTCATTCTTTTCCTCTTTATTACTTAGAATTGTCTCAGGTGTTGTGGACAATGGTATTAGGTCATTTTGGTTTGGGTTACCAACCAGGTGGTGCAAGTTGGGCTGCAGGACCGGCATTATGGGGACTCTTTGCATTTTGGGCTGCTCTTACCATAAGTATATTGGTATTGATGGAAGGCCTTTCTGCATTCTTACATACACTTCGGTTGCATTGGTAAGATAATATTATCCAATACAGTTGGCTGTTTCAGATGAAAAATGTATTGCATGAAACGGTAATGTATATACTTGAGATATTTGATGCAATGTTAAACTAAAAATAAAATATTTTCTCTGGGATTAAATAATTACTCGGTTAGATATTGTAAATGATATCAACTCTGTAATAATTATATTTATATTGATCCGACGGGTTTCGCTTAAAGAAGTTGCATCAGCAGATTAGGTATCTATAACAAATAGAGAATATATCATAAGAAGTACTAATATGATTGTATGTAAATAAGTTCTAAATAAATAAAACAGTTATTGCCTGCTCTGTATATACTAAATTTATTAGCGACCGGTTATGTCCATCGTGACATCATCTGGCACACAAATTATCACAAAACAAAAAACCAAAACAGTACATTGCAGCTGTAAGCCATAAACAGAGCAGGCAATAACTGTTTTATTTATCATAATTACTCTGAATTCTCGTTATATTAGTTTAAGTTGTAAATATTGTACAGTACAATTAAGCACAGTGCAACAGTGAAGGTAACTAACTGACTTTAACAGAGCCTCGATGCACGATATTCAGGTTGTTATTGTACATTTTACTGATCGATATATCTTGTTTCATATTTCATGGCGTCACTATCAAGAGTTGAGTTTACAAAAAATCAGGAGTCAAATTCCATAGGAAAAATGTATTGTTCATAAAAACGATAAGGCTTTTCGATCTCCAATAACATATACGGCTTTTTATACGCGTAACATGGAATATAATATTATGTTATGCTATTATATGCTGATTAAGTGCAGTAATAAATGTCACAAGAGGTTTGTTTTTCTTAATTACTAAAATAACAATGTTCTAAAGTCTGCTTTCACAAATACAATTATGTTATAATAATAATTGAGAACATAATTTATATTTTGTACGTTTTTTTATATAAACATTCGATTTATCTACTTTAACTACAAATACAGTTTAAACATTTTAGTTACCTCTGGGTATGCTGTTTGAACCTGTATTTTACGCCTTTACGATCTTATTGCTTAGAAATCACCGAGACGCTTACATGTTTTCAGTGTTGGGAAGTAACTGAGTAAAAGTAACGCGTTACTGTAACATTGTTACTTTCCCAAGTAATTATAACTGTAACCCTGTTACTTCGAAAAATAAGTAACTCATAACTGTAACCCTGTTACATTTTCTAGTAACGACAGTTACTTTGATATTTTGATTAAAATTTCAGTTTCACCCCCCCCCTCCCTTAAAATGGGGGAAAAATAAGAATACGGAGCACAGCAAGGAAGATAGACTGTGAATTTTGTTTTTAAACAAATCCTTGAACATTTCATTAAAAGTCGATATTTTGAGTTCAAAACTTGAGTTTAAAGTGTTCTATACGACCTGGAACCGTGTAGTCGTTTCTCAATATGTGTGTGAATGTACCACAATTACCTAAAAAGTAACTAAGCAGTTACTTTGAAAGAACTGAAACTGTAACTGGTTACATTAGTTACAGAGTAACTTGTAACTGTAACCATGTTACTTTTATGGTGAAAATATTATAACCGTAACCCTGTTACTATTACAAAGTAACTTCCCCAACACTGCATGTTTTCAGATACATATAAAGTTAGATAGTAGTGACATACGGGTAAACTGGCAGTCTGGTTCCACGGTACTAATATATTCGAGCACAATTTGTCAATATTATGTTTATTTTTTAACTTGATTTCTATAACACAACCTGTATTACAAGAATGATTTTTTAAAAAACAATGTGACTTCAAATGCTAATTATTGTATGTTTTTAATCAATAAATCTAGTTCTTGATTTCTAAATTAATAAAATTGATGTATTCTATTTTGGAATTTTGATTCAAATAAGACAATCTCTGTAAAAAGGTATTTATTCCAACTAGTTTCGAACCCATATGGATCTCATCTTTAGGGAACCTAGCAATTGCAAATGTACAAAAAATTATAAGCAAATAATAGAACTAAATAACAAAATTTAAATTTAGTTCTATTATTTGATTATAAATTCTTGTACATTCGCAATTGCTATATGTTCCCGAAACTAGTTGGAATAAATACGTTTTTACAGAGATTGGCTTATTCGAATCAAAACTCCAATATAGCTTAACTCCTTTATTTATCCTATCAACAAATGATAAATATATTCTACTTTAGGAATCAATTAATCAATGTGTTCTTCCTTATTAACTTAAAATCTAATAAAGTTTATATGATTTCCCTGTAATGTGTGGAACCAACGGGAACCAATAAATTGTGTTGCACACTGACGTCGTTTAGATCTTATTACTATTGTGTAAATAAAGCAGCTAACACAATTATTGCAAAACGAGACTCAGATAAACAAAACTGTGACATGCTCGGTTATTAATATTTTTGAAAAATTAAATAACTTTTGTTCCGTTTCGCTTTCTTGTTTTCATTATTTCCTTTCTTTACAGGGTGGAATTTCAAAGCAAGTTTTATCATGCTCTGGGATATGAGTTCATACCTTTCTCCTTCAAAGCATTGCTATTGGCTGCTGAGATGGAAGAATAACCAATCAAATAACAGATTATAATTAATTAATTCAGAGTTCTTGAGATTTTAGTGTAAGACTCACTGAGAATAAATTATTCAATATTGATGAGAATGAAAGATATATTTATTTAAAACTACTTCCCCACAATGAGAACTGCTGACTTGAGTTGAGAGAGAATAGGTTTACAATTTATTTGAATGCCGAATCATTTTCTCCGATTGAGTTTGTATTGTTTCCTGGAAGCGAATATATGTTCTGGAAACAGAATGAGGCAGATAAGTCTGAAATAATTTCAAAAATATGTTCGCGATGGAATTTTTCGGGACAGAAGACACTGTTTATCATAAATTATTCTTTTACGCACCATTCTTGGTATAATATCGCCTAGAATGCCTCTACATTCTTCTATAATTAATTGTATTTACAACAACAAACTTAACGCCTATCCCAGGACAAACGATTTTATTTTCATTGCTAAAATCCATTTAATCTAATTCAAATGACACAAATAAAGAAGCTTAACATTAAAATCTGACATCAGATACTGTCGATTCACAGTTTTGATTAAGAAATAAGAATTAAGGCTTCTAACGAGAAAAAAAAACAATTCTCTTGGAAAATGTAGTTGATAAAACGTTGTCAGAACAGCGTATGAAAGTAAAACTGTACATAAAGTGTTTTCTATATTAGAAGAGATCAATAAATACTGTAAACGTCCTATGAGAGCATATTTTTCGAAGAAATTTTACTAATCTACCTCATTGTGTTTCCAAATAACCATAAATTCACTTCCTGGAAAAATGAAATGCAGTATATCGACATAAAACCAAAATGACTGCTAGTGAAGGAGTGTGCCGATTGTATGGTGCCATTATTAGTGACCAACTCAAAAATAGTTTTTGTTAGGAAACTGGAATATACCCTTATAAAGAATGAACACAATTCCGGAGTTCCTACGTGCAAGTTACCGGGAAAAACGAAAAACAGATCCAGCATGATTTCAATTTCATATTACATTTCAACAGTAGGCCAACTATACTGTTGATGTAATATGAAACGTTTTTTTTAACTTGGCAAAGATCTTAATCTACTCCATAAGCATTTAAGCAAAGAATCTACCTGGCTGCGTCTGTGCCACCACATATACTTCATAAGGAAAGAATCTACCTGGGCAGCTGCGTCTGTGCCACCACAGCTGACTGTTGCTGTTGAGTTATAATAATCTACATAATAAAAATATATGATACTAGGCCGAAACGCATTTAAATTTACAAATAGTAAACATATATGATTTTAAAGATCATTTATCACATCTCACAGAATTCCTTGCTGCACTTAGTGTGGGATCTGGCCTCCTCTAGTATATTATAAATGAAACAAAAAAGTAATATCACATATTTATCACTTTGAAGAATCCAAACTGATCCTCGTAACTACCTGGGTACATACAGAACACATTTTCTAGATTATATTTTGCCATACGCGTAACTAAAACATGCTCTGATAAATCAGCTGGTGTAATATTCAGTCTCCACGCCAGCAGGGCCATGTAAGTATCTTCATTTTTTATATGCTGCGTATAAAAACTGGCGTAATACATGTCCCTTGCGGCATCCCCACTAAAAATTGCACATTTACCCGTTACAAAAGTTGGGTAATAATCAAACGCAAATTCTGAATGCCGAACAGCGTTTTTCAGAATCGATGCTCGCAAAACTGGTGAGTGTTTCTGAAGATCACCACCATATAAACGAGTAGTTCCGGAGTTTTTGTAATATTTCATAATATTTTTTGGTAATATGATCATATCATCGTCAACTAAGGCAATGTACGGAACACTTGCACATGTTTCTAAAAACCATCTGAAAGCAACCATGTCTTTCAAGGTCAGGTTATAGTACGAATCTTGAAAATCAACTTGAACAATATCTTGAAATATCTTGTTTTCCTGCAAAACTTCAGAGGTGTGTACAGAATTATTACCAAGAATAAACACAATTTTATAACCGTCACCCGGTTTTCCCCATGATTTGCGAATACTTGCTCGTTCTTCAAAATGTTTAACGCTAGTTTTAACTAACACCAATACCGTCTCGTCACCTTTGCAGATATGTTCGTTCTTTATCATATATTTGTAGTTATAATTGTTCAAAGCTTGCATTTTCGGTTCAATTCCACTTTTCAGCTGTTCAACAAGTTCAGTAACGTAAACCGGAAGTGGATAGCTGACGTAAACATCTTGTTTAATTTGAAGTAATGAAGGTTTGAAAGATTGTAGAACTATCTTCTTTTTCGGGTGGTTGGATGTGACGTTTCTTTCTTCAACACAGTGATCTGGTACATCTGTAGTATTCAATATCACGCGAAGTAAATATATTGATATAAGTATGTAGCATACATTCGAATGAAACAGCCACCGTAGTTTCTGGAATTTCTGTAAGTAATTGAAAAAAATATATATATTTTAGTGTACGTTCAGTATTTTGGCTCTTGCACTGCCGAAACTTAGAAACAAATACTCTATATCAGAAATATCTTGCCAATTATTCAGCTCATCTCTTTTTTAAGCGAACCGCTGTTTCTAGGAAAATTAATCTAGTAGTTCAGGTAAAAACGAGTCACTATATGGACTGATTGAAATGGTTAATTTAATATGTAACGCGGGATAGTACAGAGTGCCGTAAATTATGAAATAACAAAAACACCTTCTCTGTATATAATTATAACTTTTATTGCTGTTTAACCGATTTCGCCTTCAAGGCATCATCAGAAACAGATTAAATAAAACAAAATCACGATGACATAAACAGTTTATGTCATCCCGTAGACATTTTAGTTAGTTCATAGACTGGCAACCAACAACTCCCAATAAAATTTTCTATTTCGTCCTGTATTTTTCTAGTTGTGGAAACCACAACTTTTTTGCTCAGCGCTGGTGTTCCCTAGCCTTGATCTTCAGCATGAAATATAGCGGAACGTGGTTTTCGTATGATATAAATGATTTGGCCAGTCTGTATGAGTTGCAGATATAAAGTAGCAGCCTAAAAACACTATTTGTCGTTAGTTTTACATTAAACAGCTTCAATCTAAAGAGCAATAACTAATAAAGCAATTACGAATTTCTCTTTTTATCCATTACATATTATTTTTCAAATTAAAAAATAGAGCACGTTATACTACTGAATACGAAATACTTACAATAAGAGGCATAACGCACACACAGAACGTGACACTTGATAAAATGTGAACGTATGTTCTGCAAAATGAAAACATCTGTTCTGTCTTTATTATCTGGATTACATAAAATAGTCCAACAAGGCAAAACAGCAGAGTGTAATATTTATACAGTACATGCCAAAAATGGGAAAAAAATATATTCTATGGATTTTTTTTATCTGTGCAAGTTTAGAGTGAATGAATAGAAATTTATCTAAAATTGGCAAATAATGCTTTTAATTCTGAAGCAATAGAACGTTGTAAGAAGGTGCATCAATAGCATACTATATAATTATTAGTAGAAGGGGTAGCCCAACTACTACCTTCCATTTTGACCTTGAAATATTTTTTTTGGTTTAAGGGTATTTGAAGTGAAAATTTTGCTTAGAAATTTTGTATGGACGAACGTGTGATGTTTCTGCA
>JAQFYR010001275.1:0-10394 GCA_034694985.1 Campodea silvestrii
ATAAAGGTTTATGGGCAATTGAGCTTCTAAAACAGAGGTTTGGCATTTAATATACGAAAGAACGGAATTTGCAAACTTGAAGTTTATTGCAGAAGTCAGCTAAGGATGGAGTTAAATTTCCAGCGAACGATTAAATTTAAAATCCGCCTGTAACTAATAAGTACAGCATATTCGTAACCTACTTTGAACTTTAACAGTTAGTAGATTATATTGATTATTTCACTCTGTTGAGGAAATATTTAAAACTTCCTAAATTACAATTTTGGAGAAAATGTGAAATTCGAAAAAGTCACCTTAGGTCAGTCATTTTAAGACTAAAAAAGGCAAACATCAAACAAATTGCAATATAAATGAAGTTTTTTTTTAGTCTGGGTAAAGTCTCCCAAACAACATACCAAGAGTCTAGAAAAATCTGATCACGGGAAAGTCTCCATTTTGGCCGCCATCTTGGAAAATGTCCACAAATATACCGGGAACCGTTCGTTTTATCGGGGTCACATATTGTGGAAAATATATACAAAATGAAATTGTCTATAATTGTTAGTCTTATAATTATTTTGATCTGGCGAAGCGTTTGGCCATAACTGGAAACTTCACAAACGGTAAAAACTTTATTTTCTTAATATTATCGATGGTCCCCCTAAGTGCTCCCTCAACCGCATTGCGAGTCCAGCGGGCCTTACGAAACGACGCTGGGCCTCGTCACAACTACAATTTCGAGATTGTCGGTATTGTCCGAGTTTTTGCATATAATTACTGAAAACGGACCGAAAATTGTCTACACTCGTTCGCATTACATGTAAACGGCTTTCGTGTGAGCAATATATTACAATATTATATTCTGGATCGCGTAATAATCCGCAAACCGAGAATATCATTATAAAAAGATAGTAGATGTATATATCACAAAGATCCTAAAAATGTATTTAGATTTCAAGATATGAGTGACAGTCCATATACGGTATCCGAATAAAACCAGTCTAATATATTACCGTGTAGTTCCCACATAAGTAACATAATTTGTTGTATTATCTGTGACATTTATTCAATAATCCTTTAAAGTTTTCCTCGGGGGTACAGCAACAATTCATATATTCACTTTACAACTTTAGGATTATATGATGAGAACAAATGGATTACACGGAACCACACAATCATGGAATGGAAAGTTTGTACATGGGCTTTAGAAGTGTCAATAATTATTGTATATTTTTTTGAAGTGTACTTTTGGTTTCTGTTTTGGCCAATACTTTCAAAACGACACTGATAAGAAACCGTTCGCAGGGCTTAACAAAAATAAAATATTTGTCAATGGTCCCTGCTAAGTTGGATATTTTTTAAAAAAAAAATGACGGTGCTCCACCAGCGGGAGGGCTTATTGATATCATTTCACTCCAGCTGCAATAAATCAAGAATTACTCTCGTTCGATATCACTGCGGACTAGGATATTATATAACACACCACATTCACTTATGTTCAGGTACAATAGGTCACTCGGTTCCAACTCCACTCCAGACTGAAGTACAAAATGTCACTACACTCTAACCCTACACCGGAGCTGGAATTCGAGTGGAGTGCAGCTCGATACGGAATCCAGTTTCTAAGTGTGCTTGAGAATGAATACATGAGCATCGTAACTAGTTACAATAAATGAGGTATTCGTAGCATATGATTGATTTTTCATTAGAATACACAGGATTGAAGTCGAAGTTGACGAACTGACCTGGGCCTTCACAAAAATGTGAATCTACGTGTAAGTAAATTTATATTATAAAACTATATGAAACGGTAACTCAGTGGTTAATATATTAAATATTTTTGAGAGTCACTTTAATTGCTGCAACGCTAAATTGGAAATTTCAAAATTACATAAAATGCTTAGTAGTGTCAAAATATGCAAAACATTTTTTTAGAAATAATATAAAATTTCAAAATGAACTGAAACGGTAATCTGAAAATTAACTCAAAAAGAATGAGGCAGATAATTTCATCATGTTGAAGCTTTTCTGCACGTTAATTTTAATCGAGGCACTAGCCATCCACAATGGCATTTTTTTAATAAAATGAGGTGTGTTAAAACTGAAAGCAAATAAATATGTTTAGCTAGCCGCACATCACGTATAGGATCGGAATTTTCTTTAACATGAGGTTAAATGAAATAATTCCGGTCTGTTCCAATCCGATCGGACGTAGTGGGTGAGAATCTTTAGAATGATCAAGATATATGGTGATTACGTAATGAAACTTCCAATATATATTAATTGTATATTTTAAATGTTAATATTTTCCCCAGATAATATACGTTCAAAATTGTGGTAGTTCCAGAGAATTATTGTTTCCTTAGGAGATATAGAGGAAATATTTTTGAAGTGCAAAATTACAAATAAATAGAAAAAATATGTCTACACTACATTCCAAAACAATATTTAGTTATACGTATATGATAATATTTTTAAACCAACGTATAGTATGACTTACATTTCTGTTATATTGAGGAAACCTCCTTTATTACTGTCTTTCACCTGTTGTTTGAGTCAGTTCATAAATATGTCCGCTCGGCGATTTTTAAAAACAATCCACTCTATCTCGATAATTTGATGCATATCGGTGGTAATATATTAAATGAAATTTCAGTTTTTACGGCACGAACTAGGAATTCTACTACAAAAAGACACTATCGACTGCAATATCACATGAAGTACTTCAGCTTTGGTTCCCTGTGCCCAACTGCACCAGAGTTACGTCTCGAATCTTAAATGTGGATTTTATGTTTTGAGTGTACAGACTGAACAGAATATGTAAAATAAATGATGAAACTGTGACCGGTCTATGCGCCCTTGATAAGCGTGCCCCAGAGGTGGGACTTATCGACGTCACTTCCCTCCACTCCACTCCAGCAGTAGATCAAAAATTACATTCCGCTCCCACTCCACTCCATACGCAAGCCTGATACACCACTCCACTCACGTTAAAAACAACACTCAACTCCAACTCCACTCTGGTTTAAAGTACAAAATGTCACTCCACTCCAACTCCCCTCCGAAGTCTGAGTGTGAGTTGAGTTGGAGTGGAGTGTAATACAAATAACTTACACTACCACGCACTAAGAAAATTTTATTTATGTTTACAAACACTTTTACAATTACAAACAATAATGTTAGAAACTTATATTTTCATGTATCTTTCCATTTAAATGATGCAAATTAGAACGTATTTTTTTGTTGAAATAACTCCACTCACACTCCATACACACCCAGACTCAAATACATAACTCCACTCCGAGATAAAGCACAAAATACAACTCCACTCTGACTCCAATCCGGACTCAGGAACAAAATGTCACTCCACTCCAACTCCACTCCGAAGTCTGAGTGTGAATGGAGTTGGAGTGAAGTGCAACTCGTGGAGTGGAAATGGAGTGGAGTTGTCCCACCTCTGGCGTGCCCCCAGTCATTGCTCTCCGTCCAATTCTCTCCCGTTTATTTCACTCCCGACAATTTTTCGCCCCAGTCTCATCTTGTTAACTTAAGTATTTTTTTTTTACTGATATGTAGCTTAAACACTGATGATTTTAAATTGCATTACCATGTTTTTTTTTTAATTTTTTTTTGTTTTTTTTCTCCATAAAATTGATTAAATTTCAAATGCATTCCTTTAATTGTTTTATATATCAACGAACCAGTCA
Organism: Campodea silvestrii; assembly: GCA_034694985.1. Taxonomy (NCBI): domain Eukaryota; kingdom Metazoa; phylum Arthropoda; class Diplura; order Rhabdura; family Campodeidae; genus Campodea; species Campodea silvestrii. The sequence goes on from JAQFYR010001275.1 coordinate 3,687, forward strand.
ATCACTTTGTAGATCTGTAGCGTTGGCAATAGGGAAACAAACGGCAGGTATTCGAATAATGAACCTACCTCAAATATTTCAGCAAATCATAACTAAAATTACCAGATGTGTGAAACGTAGGTTGATGCGATGCACTTCTAATGCAATACACAATCTATTTCAACACATTATATAGTTTGAAGTATGCGAGATATTCAAAAGGATTTCGCATTCAACATTACAATGAGCTTTTCTATGCACAAAGCAAATTTTCACGCTTCCCTAACATAATGTATTACTGCCGAATAGTTGCTTCACTCTAAAAAAAAAAAAAGTGTGTGAACTTTGCGACACATTGTCCTCTTCACAATAAAAGCTATTTCGTTTCCTATAGTACACAGTTCTGTTGGAAAAGACACGTTGGAATAATGGTGTTTATAGAAGCATGTTGTGTATATTTGTTTAAAATAGGAGATGTTAAAGACTGTTCGTACTGTAGTTGTAAATAATGTACAAAATCATATATTACTAGTGTCCTCATCGAGCGAGCCCATAGTCGAGATCAAAACTCACTTCGCTCGTCCATGCGAGATATTTCGAGCACGAGTTCTACTGTTGTATTTTTACTGAAGCCGAGTTCGTGCTTTTGTTAACGAGCTACTTTTGCCAATAACTTGGATAGTACATTTTAAAACAATGATTGCAAATTTTGCACTTTTCAGACTGTAGACCTAAAATATTTACAAATATATTTACAACACATATATTTTCAGATTTCAATATCATGATACCACATCGTAATTATGTAAATACACAAATTATAAAATGTATGCTGAATGAATGAAAAAAACAACTTATGTACAACGATCTTGATTGGTAACTACATTTTACTGTAAAAATACCATCACTCTTAAATTGTAATATATGTTAAGATTTTCAATATCAAGATATCACATTTTATGAAAGTATAAAGTACACAAATTACAAAAATTTATTGAATGAATGGAAACACAATATGATTCCATCGATTTTGTTTGGTAACTACATTTATTCTAAGAAAATATCATAAATTTTCATACAAACTTTTCCTAAAATACGTGCAAAAAGTGTACACGTGTAATAGCAAAAGCATTACATATAATATTGCACATTAACGAGGTAATTATTTCTAGTTTCATATAAAACTTTATTAGATTTATTTTGTAATTTAAAATAATTCACTTGAATTGATGTCGTTGTATTAAATCTATTGACATTTTGAATTCCTGGAAAATATTGCGAAAGTTGACACTTACGGCTTCCCATTGAACTGACGTCATCAGCTCCTACGCATTGCCTAGATTACAGGGAAGAAAACTTAGGATTACAGGGTACTATGCATAACCTACTTCGGGTTTTTGTGATTAACTCCTAGAAATAGAATGTTTTTATTATGTTTTCATTATATAGTATGGTGGACTGAGCCATTGTAACGCCACTTCTACGCGGTATGACCATGCTGGTGACTTTAATTATTTGTTAATTTTTACTAATTCATTTATTTAAGCTGATTGGCTAACCTAACATTTGATGATGTATATATGGATCCTCTGTGACCTAAAACTTGGTTTTACAATACGAGTGACGGTATCTACTGATCGTTGCGTGGGCAAAACAGTTCTGTAGTGTTGATATTGATATCTGAAATAGCTATAGGATAGTATTAGCGTTACCATTTTAATCAGGGGCGATAAGTAACTGATGATGTCAATTTATTGAACTACTTCCTCTTGTATTTAGTGAAGGAACAGGTCAATAATTTTTGACCCGACGACCCGTTATCGATGTCCCGGTTTCAACTTTTGACCCTAACTTCAGGCCATTTTAAAAATTCATCACAAGGATGAAATTTCACTCGCTCGTAGCTTTTATTGCAACAAGCAGTTTTGTGAATTCACCTTAACTGTATCTTTGGAAATAAATAAAGGGAAGAGAAAATCTTAACTGTTCAAATATATTGTTTACACTATACAAACATCAAATATTATTACACTGTTTAACAGACTAGTTAGAGTAAGCATTTAAAGAAGAATTAAGTGTGTATGTATTCTTCGTTGTGGTAAGTTCGTGAAGTGACGTTTTCGGTCACTCGATTATTTAGGTTTATATCTTGATTTATGCGATCTTAGTGCCTGGCTGCCTGTGTTTAATTAAAATATACACTTCATTTTGAAACAGAAGTATACATCGTAATACGTGTACATCCCCACAGTATAATGGGATACATGATCATTCTTAGCACTTCGCATTTTAAACACAAATAGAAATTAAAAAGTGTTTAACAAATTAATGTTGTTAAAACTAATTAATGTTGTTAAAACAAATTAATGCTGTTAAAACAAATAATTTTAGCAACGAATAGTAATAACTTACTATTAATACCAGCTTGCTTATTGTCTTAATTTGTAATATACTGACCTGAGTATCAATGAGTTAGATAATAACTATTAAACCAAATTAATAAGCTTGCCACTATAAAGAATGATATAAAAGATCCCTTTTTTTTCGATAATTAATATATATTTACTGAAATTTGGTATAAAAATTATTAAAGAATTTTAAGTTAATATTATAGAAACTAAAGTAGTAATACTAAATTATGTTATTGACTTTTTCAGGAATAAAAGATTTGCATAATTCAAATTTCTAACATGTTTGGAATAATTGATTGTTTTCTCGGCGGTTTCTCCATTATCTTGAATGATACTACTAACGGTTTATACATTAACAGGTTCCATCTGATCTGAACAAAATTCAAAGTAACCCAGGAAATTGGGATACTGTTGAAAAAAATTGTATAAATAAGTTAAGATTATTCAAGTATAAATATATTAAATAACAATCTGAAGTTCGAAACTATAGAGATGAGCCATTATAATATAATAATTGTTCCGTTGACCTATATATTCTGTGGAGGCAAATTCTCGACTAAACACCAATTCAACACAGGAATTGAAATTTATGTTTCCTGAAACTGCAATTCTGAGGAAGATTCCCGCAGAATGCATGGATAACTTATCATTCCTTCCCGCTGTCCAAATCATTTATCGCAAAACCAATTGAGAAAATGGAATATTGACTCCAATTGAATCACATGCTCCATGTTGATTGGAAGTTCCTGAGAGTGGTGTTGCCAGAACCGAAATAATTTCGTTCTAACTGTATGTCGTTCATTGCTTTCCGAAATTGGCACCCTAACGTGAACATAGTATTCAAGTTTAAAGATCTGCTGGTATTCAGTGCATGCTACGGTGTTTCAATTCATTTTAATGCACTTTTAACAAAAGCAAATATTGTGATACGAAACACATACGATACTGGTATTTTTTGTCCAAGTGCAACTAACAATGTGTGTTAATCCTCACAATAAACATACCTTTAGACGCAAGTACGGTACGGTAGGCCTACCCCTCTGATATCACTCACATACTATATAGAACCCTGATCTATATCGGAACCCTTTGATTTATGACAATGTTCATTGCCACCGCTGTAAGTTTCAAAAATATCAGAATATCAAGGAATCTTGACTGCACCGTATAATCAAATATATACAGGGTGATCCAGAGTAATGGAACCACTCGCGATTTCTCTGCGTACAGATGCCCTATGGAAAAAGTAGGATATACGTTAGTCATTGAACAATTTGATCTGCAAACGTAGGAGCCAACTTTTTTTCTTGGCTTCTCATTGGTCAGACATTGACACCAACTTTCTATTTTTAAATGCTGGAAACGTAATTTTTAGAAGGAATAATTTCCTCTTAATTTTCATCATTTCATTCAAATAACAACTCACATTTTATGTGTAAAGCTGATTTGAAACCCCCCGTTGCTACCTGTCAACGCCCACGGTTTCATTCATAAATTATTATTTGTAAGAACCCATATTCCCCTTCAATTTTTTTTTGACGCGGACAATAATATTTATGAATGAAATCGTGGGCGTTGTTAGGTAGCAACGGGTGTTACAAATCAGCTTTACATAAATTCTGAGTTGTTATTTGAGTGAAATGATGAAAATTAAGTGGAAACTACTCTTCCTAAAGATCAAAAGTTGGTGTCGATATCTGACCAATCAGAAGGCAAGGAAATAAGTGGACACCTACGTTTCTACATCAAATTGTTCAATGACTAACGTACATCTTACTTTTTCCATGCGGCATCTGTACAGATAGAAATCGGGAGTGGTTCCATTACTCTGGACCACCTTGTACAACATTACATTGCAAAAACAAAGTATGAAATACTCTTACAAATTCGGAGTTTTTCTCATCTACATTGTATGTACCTTATGTAAAATAGTTAATAGTATTTTAGAAATTGATATTAAAACAGAGATTTTGAACAATAAGAGCAGTGAACTATGTTTATTTGATATTTCTTTCAACTTTTAAATTCAAGAATTTGTTCATTAGTCATTGCAGCTATTAATGCACAGAGTTTGGAGTAACTTTTCCTAGCGTACAAATATTATAATTCCACTCCTTCGCCTATAAAGTAATTTAGCGGCTTTACACAAACTATGCAGACACGTTTAAAATACCCTAAACCGATACGCCGTGGCAGCTAACAAATGCAGGTATATAACGATACCTCTTCATACAATGTACGCCGTCTATGAGTGTTTCAACACCAAGGGCATCACACACCGATGCCTCATTTCCCACATGTACTGATGTACATTGTAAAATACAGCATCGTTTCTCTTCGTGATTCCATACAGATCTCGCATTTACAACGAACCAGTGTTGCCACAGAAAATGACTTGAAACGTACTAAAAGTCTTTAAAATATGTGTAATGCACTACATTGTAAAAGGGGTGGGCAAAAAAGCGTATTTAATTTACTTTTCTGAATACTTTTAGTATTGAGGAACGAATCCAAGGCAAAAAATATTGATGAAAGAGAAAACGGTATGTGAAAAATATTACCAAAGTTCCACTAAAACAGCTTATTTAGAAAGCAAATCATCATTATTGTTGTATATTGAACGAATATTTCGCTAATATGTTGCAAAATACAAGATGTTAATTAAACACCTTTGGCTCTTTACCTTTATCCTCATCACTAAAGACTAAACCTTGTCAAATTAGCTAAGCTTAGGGAGTACAAAATTTTTATGAATTTCTGTATGATGAAGGCGTCGTTATAATGTTATTTCCCATGTAAATCAGACACAAAAAAACAGGCATTGATCTTTCATGTTCGCATAATTATTAAGTTTATTAAAAAATGTACTAACGACTAACGTTATGGAATGTGAACTGAAATTTGCAGAAAATGAAATAATATGTAGCCTACTAAAAAAAATTGATGTATTAAAAATGTATATTACCAAAAAATCTACTACCTTTAGTACAATCCAACCAAACCGGCAACACTGCAACTAAGCCACGTCACAACTTTTTCGCTTCGTTATCTTTAATATCCAACCATTTTTCTCCTGATGAGAACCTTCGTTAAATATTATTTGAGGAGAGAACAGACTCTTCCACAACGTTCAAATAGAAATTAGCTCTTCGTATAATGAGAAGTACAAGTTTTTTTCGTAATTATAAAAGCGTACAGCAAAAAGTCATCATTGAAATTTGAAAGTTAAGTATTATTGAAATGTAATGGTGCAGTACGTTTCATGTTTGATACGGGATGTAGAATTGTTTCAATGTAATGAAAGTTTTACTGTATGGATGTTTCATTTTAATGGTTACAAAGTTCAAGGTGGATTTAAGGGAAATTTCTGGAACTGTAACGTTTTCTAAAATCGTTTCACGGGCTGTGTAAATGTTTTACGAACTGAAATAATATGAAGAAAAGAGCAATGTGAAAGTATTTGTGTGCGCTGAAGCTTACATTTGCTAAGAAGTTTTTGTTTCCTGTCTTCAGGGGCTCTCTTTCACACTGATAAAGAAAAAAAATCCGTGCGGGACAGTCCTGATTGGCCTAAGACCTGCCAAGTGGGCTGCATATCACAATCCAGCCAGGTATGTAACCAGCATACTGACAGATAAGTAAAGGGAGACGTGATCAGCATGACGACATCACTCAGTTGTTAACCCCTATTCATGATCAGATTCGTTATAAAGTAACTCCCCAGTTGTCCTCACGAGACTGGCTGAACCCCGTTCCAGACCACCAATCAGGAAACTTTCCTTGCAGTGCCGGGTATGGAATCCGGACCTCCAGAGTACTAGTAAAATGGATGGTAAAACATAATAAAAAAATACAGTAAATCGCGCATCGGGTGATGTACTTGAAATCTAAGAGCGACTTAACATTGTATTTGACACTACATTGGACTCGAAACTACCTGATGTAGGCATATATCAATGAGAGAAATGATTTTTTGCAAGGATAGTTAACTGCTACGATAATCGGTGTCGTAAATATGACGTTTAGTGAGAGCGCATGACACAAAAAGATAAGAGGCGTCATTCTTAAGTTATCCCAATTTCAGTCATTCAGCGTGTAGAGCTTTAAGATATATCTTATATGCTAGTTACATGCAAAAGAGTATTAAACTGATGTAGTGTTTAAATCGAAAATATATTGTACAGTGAGTTCATCAGCAGCGGTGCGTATGGTTTATGTCTAAAAAAACAGATCTGTGTTAAAATACTGACTGACAATCCTGATCACCGATATTAACAAATACGTCATTAGGTTTTTAACATGCTTTGGTAATGGCGTT
>JAQFYR010001276.1:0-10393 GCA_034694985.1 Campodea silvestrii
CCTGACTTTGAATCGGTGAACTCCCATGATTGGCTTTTCAACATAGTTGATATTCACATGGAGAGTTACAGTTTTTTTCTTGCCACCATAGTGTGAATATTCATACGATATTCAAATTTTAAAATTACTCTTTCACATTTCAGCCAGGTCATAATTAAGAGCGAAATTTAATAATGTATTATTCAATTCATGTGCAATTTAAAGTAACATTGAATAAACTTTTTTTTCATCCAAAACAACACAGCCAAATACATCGAATTTTCATTACACTTCAATTGGCAACCTATAAACCAACAACTGCACTCCTTCGAAGGTATTTCCCCGCCTACCGGCTATTTGATTATGGCACACTAGTTCCATCTGCTTAATCTTTCTAGAACGTATGCAAGGTAGAAAGTTCCTATCCTTCAGCACACATGACTGTCCATCAAGTCCTGCGGCCTGGATGAACGTGCTGGACCAACGTAGAGCTAGTGAGAAAGGCCGCCTTGGAGGGGGCTGAGATGACCCTAATGGAGCTTATCTCCAGGAAGGGGGTTAGTTCGTACTTGACCTGGGTAGCCAAACGGCTACTACTGAAAGAAACCTTGGGATCATTAACCATTACTGTTGGAGCAGGATAGATAGATAGCTAAATAGATAAGGACTTTATTTCTTTCAAAGAAACAGGCAACAAATTGGACCTAAGGCCCATTTTTCCATTGTTACCTACATAATAATTATAATAAAATATGCACCTGTTTAGTCCATAACAAAAAGACAGACGAGAAACAACGTAGACAATTTTTACACTATAAACATCAGTAGTATTTTAGATAAGCAGAAGGATGTAATAATGAATAATTTTGTAACACATTATTTTTCGTGAGAGAATAAAATAACAGCTTTCATATTACATCCAGTAAACTACATTATTAAATAACACTGTATTGATATTGCAGAATATTTTACACTTAAATAAAATAACTAAAAAGTTCGCCTTTTCTGCATCCCTAGATGGGCGAAACATGTCGTCATAGTTTCGAGAATAAATGCAGAAAAGGCGAACTTTTTAATTATTTTATTTAAGTACATTATTAATGTTGTTTCGAAGTCATGAGAAATTGACGGTAGCTATTGATTTATATTATTACTTGCTACGATAGTTGAAGGTAGCGAGTTCCACAGCCGAATGGAAAAAATAAAAAACGAACTTTTGTAAGATTGTCTTTGGAATCTTGGTGATACCAAGGCATACGATGCTCTAGTGTTGTGCTGACGTAATGGGAATGTTAGTTTTTCAAATAAATATTGTGGAGTCTGAGTGTTCAACAATTTATAAATAGTTTGAAGGGCGGTAAGTTTACGACGAATGACCATTGGTAGATGATTTGTTAATTCTAAGTGGTGAGATATATGATCGTACTTTCGTAGATTGTATATAAACCTTACACAACTATTTTGAACTTTTTGTATGATATTGGAATTTTGATTAGACAAATCACCAAGGACAACTGAGCAATATTCCAGCTTGGGGTAAATAAGTGTTTTGACCAGGAAATCCTTGGTTGATTCGTGTAAGAAGTTTTTAAACCTGTTCAAACTTCTCAGTTTGATAAAGCACGATTTGGCTACATTGGAGCAGTGATTACTCCAAGACAAGGTGCTGTCAAAACTTACACCAAGATTTCTAACTTCATCAGAATACGGAATCACATCAGAACCAAGATGCACAGGAGGCAGAAAGAGCTGGTCTTTATCAATTTTGTTAATATTAAATTTGCTACCCAACAATATTACTTGACTCTTCACAGGGTTGAGTTGTATACCGTTTGATGTTGACCATAACAATACGGAACTCAAATCTTCATTAATCTTTGACAAACCTTCTTCAATATTGTTAACGTCAACATTCAGATACAACTGCAAGTCATCAGCGTACAAATGGAAACGTGAATTTTTAATAACACCTGTAATATCATTAATGAAAGCGGAAAATAGTAGTGGACCCAAAATTGTACCCTGGGGTACACCGCGTGAAAGTTCCAACAATGAAGAAGTTTTCCTATCAAAAAGAACTCTTTGTTTGCGATCAAACAAGTAGTTTTGTATCCAAGTGTACTCAGTGTTTTTGATACCAAGGTGTTTCAACTTATACAATAACAAATCGTGGTTAACACTATCAAAAGCTTTGGTGAAATCAAGTAAAACCAGAGGACAAAGTTGACCTTCATCAATAATTTTGTGAATATCATCAGTGATTTTAAGGAGTGCAGTTGAAGTACTATGTTTTGTTCTAAACCCTGACTGAAAAGGATGAAGTAAATTATTTTTATAGAAATGAGTTGCAAGTTGTTTATGAACGACCCTTTCTATTATTTTTGACAGAAATGGTAATATTGATATCGGTCTCAACTCACTAAGTAATTGTATAAATTTGCACTTTGGAAGTGGAATGACATTCGCTTCCTTGAACTGAGAAGGATATTGTCCTGTAAGAAGAGAATAATTGATAATATGTGTTAATGGTGTTAGAATATATGGCATACAATATTTAATCATGCGGGATGAAATTCCATCTGAACCCACCGCCGTTGATGTGAGACCAGAAATAACTCTTTCAACTTGAAACTCATCAACTAAATCGAACTGGAAGTTTTTTACGGGTGTGAATAATATATCGTCACAAGGTATATCAATACTGTTATTATGTACAACAGAGGTGAAATACTTATTCATTTCGTCTGGAGAGAACGGAATGTTTGTATCAGCAGTACTGCTACCTTTTTTCTTGTGAATTTCAAAGTTATTTAGGGTTTGCCATAGGAGCTTCCCGCTTTGTTCTTTAAGAGACGTGTTAAGGAATTTCCTTTTCTCGTCTCGGAGTATTTTTTTAATTTTATTTCTTAGTAAGCGATAAGCTTCCCAGTGTTCAGGCTTTTGAAATTTCTTAAATTTTTTAAGGGTTCTGTCCCGTTTTTTCATTATTTTTTTATGTCCTGGGTAATCCAAGGTGCAGGTGCTTTTTTAACTTTTTTTGTCAGAAGAGGTGCATGCTTATCAAAGTTTGAAAGTAATAAAGTATTGAAGTGATTAAGTTTGTCATTTATGTCAACAAGACCTACAATTTCGTACCAAGGTAAATTTATTAAATCGTCAGTGAAATTTTCAATGTTAATTTGTTTAAAGTTTCTATAGAGTTTTGTTTTAGGTTTGGATTTAAGTGTAGGTATAGGATATGCAGTATATATGAAATCATGTGCACTGATGTCTGGAACTGAAAACTGCCCTGCTATTACATCTACATCTGAATTATAAATATATATGTGATCAAGCAAAGTGTTTGATGTTGCAGTGGTGTGGGTGGGTTTCTGAATTATTTGTGTAAGATTGTATGTTCTACAAAGACCACCAACTAAACCTTTAACATTTTCTTTCATCAAATCAAAGTTAAAATCACCAGCAAGAATGATGTGGGAATATTGTGGAGCGATGATTTCAAGTGTTGAATGGATGTCGCAAATTGATTTAGAAGGCATTTGTTTTGGGGGTCTATAATTGACACCCAGAGCTATTTTCGTTCCTTGACATATCAACTCAATCCACAGTTGTTCGACATCAGTTATAACAATTTCTGGATGGAGTATAATTTTGAACTTAAAATTATTTTTTACATAAAACGCCACTCCTCCACCTCCAGAATATAACCTATCGTTTCTAACTAAATTGTAGCCATCAATATTATAATGAACAGAATTAATGTTAGGTTTTAACCAGCTTTCACTAACCCCCAGTACATCCAGGTCATTATCTTGGACAATACTCCGAATGAAATCAATGTGGGCAGGGATTGATTGGGCATTGATGTGACCGAAAAGAAAATTATTTTTTACATGACAGAAATTTAATGTGTTATCACTACTGTTTGCTGACACATCATGAGTATTATTAGTTTCATTCAGATCACAACTTTCAAAATATTCGTCACTAAATGTGAACAATTCTTGCCACACCCTGACTGGCTGCAAACTCGCATCCACAGCGTTAACCGTAGTCATTGTTGTTACTTAATAATCGTTGCATACCGTTACTAGCTGTGTAAATTTCCCATGAATTAATTTTGTTAGAATTTACCGAGTACCCGTAGAAATAAGAATTAATACATCCGACTGAGTTAAATGTGTATTGTATTTCTGTATTAATCATGATAAATAAACTTAAGAGAGAGAAAGAAAGAAAAAAAAAATACAGGCCGATGAAAGAAAAAAACGAAACAAAACAACAAAAAAAATATTTACGTGTATGTACAAAGTGTGTGTTGATAATGTATCATTAATGTATGTGTTGAATAATTTCTATTTCTTAAACATGCATGAATTTTACTATTCCAATTATGTAGTACACATAATATTGAACACTGAATCAAATGACAACGTGACGTACGGTGTGGAAAATGTGTGACGTACAAAAGTACAAGCGTAATGTGCAGTTAATATTATATATGGTATTTTTTTAAATGACACTAGTCAATATCGTGCTTTACTTTATTTTTTTATTTCATTATTTCTATTTTTTATTATTATTAATAATTTTATTTTACAGTTCAGAACCCCAAAAAGCAACAACCACTACAAATCATTTGTTAACACCACAGAAAGCAAATAGAAAAACAAGAAGAAGAAGATCCAAGATCAAATATTTACTTCAACTACTAATACATGCCCCATCTGCAAGGATAAATTTTCAAGTGTGTCATTTTGTAATACACAATTACAAATAGCTCATTCACCTGAGGCAACGTAGGTTTTATGCTAACAGATTCATACTGAACAAAAACTAATAAATTTTTATTGTTACAGTGTACGATGTAACAAATGTTCTGTGACTTTCGTGTCAAAACTTCCCATGCCTACACATAGGAAACGAACACACACAAGAAAGGTAAAACTGTGACAGTCTCCTCAAACAGAGAAAGAGATATGTATGTGGTGATAGGTGGTTGGAGTTGCGTACAGTTATAATATTTATTATAAAAAGTTTGCCTGATGAATGTTTACTAGACGAAACTCTAACAATTACAGATAATAATTTTTGTGACTATTAGTAAATTTGAAATTTATTTCTTCCAAGAAACTTGGCTTAATTCTCCTAATTTAACATTCGACCCTAAATTCAACTGTTATTATTGGATTGAAATCTTCACATTGGAGTTAACAACAAGGTTATTTCTTACATCAATAATGATTGGATTCAAATCTTCACATTGGAATTACCAACAAGCTTGAATGAAAATGTTTGTGTAGTAATAATGAATATACTTACATCAATCCTTCACTCTCAAAAACTGAGCTTTTAAGCAAACTCAAATTTATTGAAAATCACCTTTCAGACAACACACCCACTTTACTCTTAGGAGATTTTAACAGCAGAATAGGATTATTTTTTAATTTAGCTATTCATCACAGTATTTGGGTAAAAACCCATAATACAAATTTAATTTCATTGCACAAGATACATATATTCCTATTTTAGATAAATTTAGTTCACATGCTACAAACATAAAAATCACTAATATGTATTCTATTTACAATAATTATTCTATTTACAATTAGACTTTCAATGTATATATTTACAGACGTGAATAATTTATTCTTAATTAACTAAATCTAGCAAAAATAGTACTTCAAGCATGAAGGAATACATACATTTAACTTGATCTAAATCTAGATTATATATACATTCAACAAAATCTATTTGCCAATCCCACCAAGATAAATATCGATTTCTGGTGTTATATAAAAAAGTCACAATACAATAATATATGCCTCAAATCCCTAATATCATTTGTTTACATAAGTCACATAATAAATGGATGCTCTACAATTTTCACGTTATTAAAATAAAATGGCTTACGATAACGGAATCTTAATTTAGCTGACAATCTTGAATATTTTATTGGCTAATTTGAATTTAAATAATAAGCAGATTTGAATGGAATGCAAGAATTATAACTCTGAAAGGTCAATAAAGTCGGGTTACAATTGTCTAAATCATTTGCGATAGAATTCTCTAAATATTTAGTGATTATTTCTTCACCAATTTCAATTTTTACACCTTTAAGAAAATCATTCAAAATATTACTCTCTAATTCTAATGGTTCTAGTAAACATTCCATATTAAATAACAATGAATGATAATTTTTACTGCAATTCGTATTAAATTGTACTTCTCCACAAAGTATTTCTTTTGCAATTCCAAATTCACTTCTATTTATTAGCTTTAGAATAAATTTTAGAATATTTTTTATCGTGAAGATATGCAGAGGTCTTAGTCCGGTTTCCTTTGTAATATATGTATCACAATCTTTGCGACGATATTTTTGTATGTAATATTGCTCAACTTCCTTTTTTAATAAAATTTGTTATGTATTATTTTATTGAAAGGGATGGCAAACATTTAGGAACCAGAGATTGTTCAATTCATGTAGAATTCACCAATCTTTCATTCATACCTAACTTCATGGCTGTTATAGCACAGTTTAGTTTGTGAGAAAATTTGTAGACTTGTTATAAATTCTAAAGAACTGTAATTTACTTATAAAAAAGGTAAAATCCGAACATACATGTAGAACTGTGTGTTTTGAATACTAATATAAATTATAAATCCATGTTTATGAACTTAATATAAGAGAGATAAGCAATATCATTAAATTCAGCCACTTTCACATTCATTGATCTCATCCAATTTCACCCCACCTTCGCCGACACTGTCACATTTCATTGAGAATATTAAGCCTGCGTGTCAGTCCTCAAAATAAAAGGTAAAAAAAAATGTTTTTTTGTTAACTTTTTTGGTGGTATAAACTCAAAAAGAAGAGAAATTGAGGAAATATAAAGATTAGCAAAACTATAACGTTCCTAGTTTTATTTATTCCAAGTATACAGAGAAAATTACTAGAAAGTGAGGTGAAACAACACTGCATTGTGCTAAATTGGGCAATTCCTCCTAGAAAGTGGGAATTCTATCAGAATAACATTTAATAACATTCAAAATTTTAAATATACCTAAATCCCGAGAAGAATATAATATGTAGTTTGAGGGTCGTGGATGCGTAGCCAGTAATCTGCATCAAGTTAAATGACTGTGTCTGTATACGAATGTTAAATAGCTTAGAAAATTGATAACTCTATGAACTACTTTGGCAACATTTTTTTCTGTTGCCACTATGTGGAATTAAACTTATCATTATGTTTTTATAATTTCCCATAATATAAAACGATGTATCTTAAATAATGTATTTTGTTATAAATATTCTTTAATTTATTGCAAGAATGCCTTTTGTTTAAAGTGTTTGTAGGTTGCATGCTTAGTTTATTGTTCTAAAACAGGAATATTATGACTTCAAATAATGTTGGTACTTTTCACATTAATTTGTTTCTAAAGAAAAAAACTGTTTGCAAAACATAAAATGTTGCAGATACTAAACTCCATTGTCATAATATGAATACACTTGACGTCATCATTTAAATGTAAAACACTTTGATATCATTCCAAGCTTCCTAACTCTCTTCAATGACATTTCCATCATTATCTTTATTTGTGAGTTTTCCATCTTTCATTTCTACTTCTTTTCCTTCTACATTGTCATATGTAGATGTTTCAACCAATTGTTGTTTCTCGGACATGGTTATAGTAGCATTACATTTCAATAAGTGTTTCGCTATTTCCCACAGTAAAACTGCTGTTGCTATTGCACTAAACAAGATATACATGAAAAACACACCTTGCAAACCTTTCAAAGTAAATTCCTTTTCGTGCTTATTATAACCGTTATCACCAGAGTAGTTGGCTATCCTTTCTTTAATCAGATCGATTAAAAGCTCCTCCATATAACTAAGACTTTTTCTCCCAAAAGTATTAGGACTACGAATCAATTCAGATCTAAAACGCTGCACTTTTAAGAACTGGAGAAAATAATCCTTTGAAGCTTCATGGTTGAACAACCCGCTGTGCAAAATTCTTCCAACATATTTATTAAGTAGGGACAAAATAACCGCAGATTCCATTCCTAATACATATTGTGTATCACGTTCCATAATGTCATGTATCTTATATTGAAGTTCATCAGAACCGTCAGTAATCGATTATTACTGAATTCGAACAAAAACCAAATTATTTTTTTATGTTTTGTCGATCCTAAAAGTCAACGCTGTATATTCGCGTCCGATACTTCTTAACCAATTCCAGCCTATCGGAGCACGTGTTTTTCCATGATCAACAATGAAACCTACATCCACGGTTCATAAACGTATTTGCAATGGACAAGATAAAAAAATTAACATTTGTACGCGGTCGATTAACGCGAACTGGCATTAAGGGTAAATTGTTTTATTATTATTTTATATAACACAAAGTTATAGAATTTGCACCGGTGTAGCGTGATATTATTACCCCCGTGATATTTGTACCCCCCGGTACAAATATTCCGTGATATTTGTCCCCCCATGTTTTCTTCTTATTTGATCATTTCTTCAGCAATTTCGGGTCGGAGTTCCGTGATATTTGTCCCCCCATGTTTTCTTCTTATTTGATCATTTCTTCAGCAATTTAAGGTACCCGAGATATGTGTACCCCCCGGTAACCTATTAAGCATGGAATGGAGGGGGGGGGGTACAGATATACTGGGAAATTTGTACCCCCCCTTGTTTTCTCATCTCATTTAATTTCTTCAGCAGACTTGGGGGTACAAATATACTGTGATAGATGTACCCTACCTTTTCAGCATTTAATGGAGGGGGGGTACAAATATATCGTGATATTTGCACCCCCCCTAGTTTTCTCATCTCATTTAATATCTTCAGCAGACTAGGGGGTACAAATATACGGTGATAGATGTACCCTACCTTTTCAGCACGGAATGGAGGGGGGTACAGATATCCCGTGATATTTGTACCCCCCCTTGTTTTCTCATCTCATTTAATTTCTTCAGCAGACTAGGGGGTACAAATATACTGTGATAGATGTACCCTACCTATTCAGCATGGAATGGAGGGGGGTACAGATATCCCGGGAAATTTGTACCCCCCTTGTTTTCTCATCCCATTTAATTTCTTCAGCAGACTTGTGGGTATAAAATCACCGAGATTATTGTAGCTTAACTATTTAGTATATAATTGGCAGGGAGTGTTATTTTCCCCTTAAGTCATAAGCAGCATTTTTGCAGCGAATATTGGCAACTTCAATTATACCTTCAGCTGGGGATGCCGTCGATCCGAACTGATAGATCGAGATCGGATCGAATCGCTCGAAATGCATAACCGATCTCGATCTGGATTATTTCAACATGATCTGATCTCGATTTAAGACATTCGATCTCGATCCGATCCCGAGCTTTCTTCGATAGAGATTGATAATTTATTAATTCCGCAGTTTAGTTTCGTACACTGTTACACATCGTCACTGTTCAAAGCTTCAAGTGAAAAACTTCATAAAAGAATTGAGCAACTAAATGTGGTGAAGATCGAGATGGGATCGGACGGCCCAAATAATCGGTCCGAACTCGATTTCAACTGTTTCAACACGACCTGATCTCGATCCGATCTCTACGCTGAAAACATTCGATATCGATCCGATGTCTATCATTGGTTACAGATCGGATAGATCGACGACACCACTACTTACAGCTGATAAGGTGATTTCCGAAAAAAAATATTACCAAAACCAAATTAAATGATTTTGCCATATACATGTTACGTTACAGAGAATGTATACGTTCGCATATTCGACAACTAAAACGCTTTTTGTGAAAATTCCGGTTTCTAGAGGACTTATTATGACTATAACGAAATACATTATCAACTGTGGTTTTGAGACAAGAATTAATATTATTATTATCTAAAAAAATAATAATAATAAAAAAGTTGACTGCTTTTGTCAATCTTTGAGGAGGTACGGATGCAAATTTCTCGGTGGAAACCTGAAACTTGCTATCAAGGGCGTCTTAAGAAACTTTGGGGCCCGGGGCTACGTTCCACTACGGGGACCCTAAATATATATTTTTTTATTATTAATAGTGTAATTATTATTTTTTTAAATTGTCTCCTAAATCGGTAGCATTAATATAAGTGGTATGAAAGTCAATAGCGCTTTTAATGTGTAAATAGGAAATAGGGTAACCCAGAGCGAAGCGAGGGTGAAATTTTCTTTATACGTTTTTATTCCGAAGAAGTAAGAATGCTATTTTTATGTAATTTCCGGAGAAATTCTGGAAGGACGGTATTTAATTCAGCACCGAAATTAATACTTTCAGCACCGAAAAATATTTAATTCAGCACCGTTTTACACAGCACCGTAAATAATTTACCCAGCACCGCTAAGTATTTATTGCAGCACCAGAATTAATTAATACAGCACC
>JAQFYR010001277.1:0-10383 GCA_034694985.1 Campodea silvestrii
CAGTGATAAGCTTTGATGATTGGTGAGTTTGGTAATGACGTCATTGATCCTCTCCCAAGGTCGGTTTCTCCCGATGATAAACATTCAGGCAGTTTACGTAATTTGTTGACAGAAATAATTGAAAATGTTTTTTTAAATCACTTCAGCTCGTCGTTTAGTAAAAACTAACGAATATCGAATATTTTTGTTCATATAAACTTTTCTTCTACATGTTATTGAGATGTTGTGCAGTTATATCACATCAGAATGGGCGGCGAAAAGGGAAAGAAAATTAAGTACATGCTGGAAACATTGCACGATTTTTGAACATCGTCTTCTAGTAAAACTGCCAAACGTTCCAAAAGATTAACTTTGAGCTTCGTCCGCCATGTTGCAAAATGCTGACGATCCCTTAAATAGTGCGGGTTGTTAAATTTTAGAACATGAAATGACAGATAGTTTTATGTATCGTATTTATTTTTATTTTATTTTCACGAACATTATCAATGGGTGTACCTACAATAACATATCGGCGCTTTCACGACAAACTAGCGTATCTCGAAAATCATAGTTTGAGATATCGACGTTTGAAGATTTTATTTGATTTCAATCTTAAATAACAACAGTGCCTTCCAAGGCGATGGTTTCAATTTTTCCTTGGTAAACTGTTACAACATTACGAAATGAAATGTCTCTTATTTTCAATTTTGTCTGAGGATCTCTGTACAAAACACCATTTTCTTAAGTAGTTTTAAGATACGCTAGTTTGAAACCTTGGCCGTATTATACGTTAGTTTGAAACCTTGACCCTAAGATAAGCTAGTTTGAAACATTGACCATAAGCTGAAACCTTGACCATATTATTTAAGATATACTAATAAATTTGTTATTGAAATAATTATATTATTTCTTATTGTCAATCACTTATCAAAATTAGCTGGTTGAATGCTGACTGTAACAATTTACAATGATGCATTAGACGAATCATATAGGAAGGCAATGAATGCTCGTGGCATATGTTTTAACACATACAGTGCATTAATTAATTCAAAGCTGACATCTTCTGATATGATGAAGCTATCTGAAAGTACTATATGCGGAACAAAAAAACAACAACTATCAGCTTCAATATTTACTATTCAGCACTATTTACGCTATCGAGCAATCTTTAATTGTTATAGGGATTTATGTTCCAAAAACCCTAAATCGTCGATAGTTTTCCAAGATGACGGACGAAGCCGAAATTCAATATTTTGGGATTTTCAGTATATTCATTACGAGCCAATGTACTGCAATTTTGCAAATTCTCAAGCTTCTATTATTTTTTTAAAATTTATTTCCTTAAACGTCTGCACTAAATACGACAAAACAAAAATCTATAGTTCATTTTCCTTCAAATATAAAAAAAGTATTTAAATACATATTAAAGTTACAGGGTTCGAAATTACAACGTTATTTCCCTAATATGTAAAGCAATGTTAGTATTATTTGATATGCCGACACACTTTATATTTTGACTAATATTGAAGGATAATAATTCAGAGGTA
This sequence comes from Campodea silvestrii, assembly GCA_034694985.1. Taxonomy (NCBI): domain Eukaryota; kingdom Metazoa; phylum Arthropoda; class Diplura; order Rhabdura; family Campodeidae; genus Campodea; species Campodea silvestrii. Next base: position 1,527 of record JAQFYR010001277.1, read on the forward strand.
ATTGTTTTACCACATGTCTGTTACTTATCCAATGAACTTTACTTTCACCTGTCTGTGAGATATTTCGTTGGAGCTAAATGGTAATAAGCGATAAACATTGCTTCATTCTACACATTTCGACGTATTAATATATTTTGAAATGAAAATACTGCGGCCATAGAAGCTTAGCAAACTTTCTTGTAAACCAAACTTTACTTAAAGAGTCACTTTAACCAAGAACGGAAATTTACAGAAAAAGTGCATGTTTTTCATGTTTTATCAAATTACCGCCGAAAAACTGAAATAAACTTAGTGCAACCGCTTCTGGGTTCAAACAGTATAGTGACATAGTAGAGGCAAAAAATATCGTTCACAATTGCGTACCTTTAGAGGGCAGCAGTGACAAGTTTCATCAGCTGGATTGAGTTCCCATAAGGTATTTCGATGGACTGCAGTATTGATGTTATATAGCCCTATCAGTTCGAACCTCGGGGAAGTGGCGGCTCTGATAATCACCACGAACTAAGTGCTCAAGTAATAAACCGAGTGGGAAATGCAGACTGGTAGGTTAAAAATATACTACGCCGTACGAACACTTGCTTCACGAACATCACGAGGAAACTTTTGCGAACGTAAACCTTATTCACTGTTATGGTAACTAGTTTCACAAGTACAACACTTCTTTCGTGATTAAAGGTGCATTCACAAAACAGCGTGTTGTGTTTATTTGTACTTTCATAATTATTCAAATTCTCTCTTAGTTAGTTATTTAAACAAAGTGTTAAAGCTTACCTCAATATAACGGTATGAAAGGTACCTGTTTGCACAGTTTAAAGTTGGTCATTTTTTTGTCGTTCCCAAACATCTGAACATAAGTTCATTAGACACCCAGCACAACAGAAATTAAAAATAATATAGTCTGGTCACAAAAGAAATCCAGTCCAGTGACAAATCTATATGAATTTCTTAGCAAGTTCAACATATCGACTCTGTGCATTAACAGAACAGTAAAGATGATGGAACATAGAGGGCGTTATTGGCCGTGTTCGGGGAGTAGGTCCGAGGGACTGCATGGGTTACAGGGGATATTTATATCTTACACCGTGCTGTGGTAGAGCCCTGTGTTGCTCCCACAGTTATCTTTCCCTGCATTGCACACATACCGCAGGAAGGTTTCCCCACGTACACGGTGGTAATTGGATTGGTCAACCAAGCTAAATCTCTCCACAAAAACCCAATCATGACAGTACAACAGAAACAAAGTTGGTCATAAATACACTGGGCGCAGCTTCAGGCCATTTTCAAAATTCATAGCAAGCTTAAAAGCAAGGAAATATGTGCACGTGCTTTCAGTATGTAAATAACCATGGCGAGCGTATGTCAATTGGGCCAAATGGAAGCATTGTCGATTCCGACAGAGTCGTATCTTTTCAAGTTTGGAAAACAGTATTTTTTATCGTTTGCGGCGCACTTATCAGTTTCATTTGCGTCAGATAATATATATCATATGCAAGGCATAGCTCAAATCTTCATAATTATAAGATTGTGTTTATTCAAATCCATGAACCGATTCCCTATTGGTTACAGAAACAAAATAACAGGAAGTCTAACACTTTAGATTTGAAAATTAACCACACACATGTACTTTTTAAATTCATTTGATAATTTATATACACCGAATATTAGAGGATGACAGGATCAATTAGACAGATGTTTTAAAACCATTAAGCCTCTCAGGGGACTACGGTCACCTATGTATGTAATATGGGTATGAGAAGGATCGGCATATGACCGCGATTTCGTCCCTTTAGGACTCACCGGGCATACCGCACTCACTATACGGTTTTTGAAATACTTATATACGGGTGAATTAACTGCTGATTTAACAACCGTCGCCACTCTGAGAGCCTTATACAAATACTGTATATTAAGAAATTTAAATTACTATCATATCTCCCAACCCATATCACACATTCGACCAAACTACCGTAATGAACCTTTTCCGCTCTTGTAGGGCGATTTTTGAAACTATTTCACATATTCCTAATTTTCGTGTATTTCCTGTACTGTGGAAAAATATTCAGAACATTGGTTATTGGATTAACCAACTTTTGAGATTATTCCTGTGTCTAATTTGTGTTTGAGAGTTTTTAATAATAATCTGAAATCTATGTGAACACATGCAATTTATTTCAGAGGGGAAGACAGTGTTTATTGTTTATTCAATATCCTAAACGTCGTAAGACGTTTCTGAAATTTAATACGAGTTCGAACTTGAAAGTTGACGTGGTTCTTCAGTAGCCTATATGGAATTGCCGTACGTAAAAATATAAGGAGTTTAAAACAAGCCATACGTTGTGCAAAAATCCCTGCTGTGTTCGTCAACAGTGGAAGTAGGGTCGGTTATAAACACTACATAATTATACGTAGCAGCAGTGGCGGTCCAATAAATGTAGCCAATGCATTATGCCTGCTAAAAAAATAATTATCTGTTATTTTGCTGCTTACACTGAATATGAAGTTAGATACAGTTTTAACAATTTTTCTGAATAAAGTATGTTTTATTTGCTAAATAATAATTACTGAAGTCGTTTCTACATACAGTAGAACTACTTTTTAATGTTAAAGGCAGCGTACATAAAGGTCTGTGTTGATTGTGAAATTCTATTCAGGTCCAACGCAGAACAAAGTAGTTGTTCCAACGTCGTGTGTTTTATGCAAGAAAAGATCAGCATATATACAGAATCGATTATTGGCTTCACGTTAGAGGATTTCATATTCTGATGAGATCATTTTTGTGTAACATGATTCACCAATTACATCCGCCTATATGCAACTGCAAAGATTATCTAATGTAACGACATTGCAGAGGCTGGAAATAACAGCAGCAGTATAATGACATCGTCAATATTGTATTATAAGACAATTTCATTTTGATAGTGCGGAAGAGCGATTAATATTATTGTGAAAACCTACTAAAAATATGCATCAGTTTTACAACAAAAGCATGCTAATGTTCAAACTTGTTCCTTAAATTTTAATTAAAATCCTTGAATTTGATCAGTTTTCCTAAAGTAAAAACAAACGTTTTTCACGTAATTATGAAGACGCCATAGATCCTCAGTCATGTAGTGACAGCCTATGGGAACTACAATTTACGTGAATGATAGCATGAAATGTATTTACGTTATTTCAACCGCAGAATTTTGGAAAAATGTTTTATTTCGTAATATTGCAAGTTTTTTTGTTGATATATATTTATTTCCAGGGATTCGTTCTTTGGTCCAGTACAATATAATACGCTAATTACCACATAATTAGATTTCTTTATTGTTCAGATAAATGTTCAGCATTTGAAAAGCCAGTATAAATATTAACACACCCTGTTTTTCTTTGAAAATTAGCCTCAAAGGTTTTATAGTCAAAGCATATTTCAGTTTTCAATTTTCCACTGGTAATCTTATTTTGTATTTTTAATAAAATTATTTGCCATTCGAATCATCCCAAAGCAAAAATAAGATCTCTGAAATTACGTAGAAATATTCCCAAAATAAGCATTTAATACAAGCATGTAATGAACAAAAATACATATTTATGTATTACCCCTAACAAAATTAAGAACGAAACTCCGGTACACGCATTTACAAATCAATTAGTAACAATAAGCTAATACTTGTTTTTAGTATTATTTGGCATGAAAGCACATCCCCCCTTATCAATTGATGTTTCAATGAAACTTTCCAATTCTTTAATTTTTTCATCCTTGACTTTCAATAACTTTGCAGCCTCATTTCCGGATGTTGTTGAAGATTGACTTTCCAATTTTTTAATTGAATCTTGTAATCCCTTATTTGTTTCCTGTGATGCCTTATTTGTTTCCTGCAAAGCTTTAACCGTGTTCTGAAGTTCATTGTTTGCGACTTGAGATCCTTTATTTGTGTTGTCGATTTGGGTGTCTGTGTTGAATACCGCCGTTTTCATTGCATCATTTCTAGGTACAATATAGTTACTAGGCAGATTAATAGGAAATGGAATGCTTACTGATTCGCATGTATGCACCGAGTTTAATATATAGACACGAATACGAACATCGTAAATACTGCGAGATTTAAAATAGTCGATTGCGTGATCAAAAGATAAGTAATGCTCGAAACCAAAAATATTGTCATTAGCGGAATAAACATGTTCTGGGAATGTTTTCCAGTCTGAATTTTCCCCGCCTACCCAAAATATGTAGAAACTTGCTTTGACTGGAACCTTCGTTACCAATTTCAAAAAAACCCCAAAATATTTTGATTTTGCCTCTTTCTTGAAGATCATCTGCCATTGGTGAGGATCTGGAGTTGATGGAAAGACCGGTGACGTCACTTCAAATCCATTCTCAAGATTGGCTGGAACCGTTCCATTCCAATAGCCGTAAACTATTTTACTGACTACAATATTTGATTTGCAGTGATATGTTTTGATGATTGGTGAGTTTGGTAATGACGCCATTGATCCTCTGCCTACGTCTGTTTCACCGGATGTCAAACATTCTGGACGTTTACGTAATCTGTTGAGAAATAATTAGAAACGTTATTTGTGTACATGTAAATTTACTTCAGCTCGTCGCTCAATACAATCTTGCGGATATCGAATATTCCTATTCGTTTAAACTTTTTCTCAGCATAAATGTTATTGAGATTTAGCACAGTTATTTCAGATCAATTTTTTGCGAAAACGAAAAAATATGGTTTAAGCTGGCAATATTGCACAATTTTTGCACACAATCTCCTAATGACACTGCCAAAAATTCCAAAAGACTAGTCTTGAGTTTGTTCGCCGTTTTCCAAAATGACGGACGATTTAGTTTTTTATGACAAGTTCCTAACCGTTGCAGATAGCTTAAATAGTACGGATTATTAAATTTTAAAACGCGAAAAGACAAACATTTTGATGTATGGTATTTTATTTCCATTCTATTCTCACGAACGCTATCGACTGGTGTAAACCAAATAACATATGTGTGGTATGTACGTTACAACACAGGGAACAGTAATACCACATATTTAGAGAAAAACAGCGGCCCAGTATTTGGATTTACAATTTATAGAAACCCAGATTACGGGAGAAATGATAGAAAACAAATCGTTATTGAATTTCTGATATGGCAGTTCATCCAGAGCATGGTTGCAAATAACCGATAACTGATTACCTGTATTAAAATGTATATCTAAATATGGATTTAAACTTGCCACAGGTCATAGCGCGTATTGGAGTTCAGTAAATACATTATGAATAAAATACTGATAAAGAGGATCGATGAAATGGTTGAATAAAAGGTGATTCAAATTTTCCTCGTAAATAGAATTTTTCCAACAGCACATATGTTTCGGTGCAACCGCACCATCATTAGCTCAATGTACAAAAAGTAAAGGTTTCAACAGCAGTTGTATAGTTATAATCTTTTTTTCAACCATTTTGGAGTTAATAGTTTTAAAAATTATTATGAAAACAAAGCAGATTAAACGGAGGATTGGAGGAAGTAATTTTTGTGTCATTTTAAATTAAGTAAGTTCAAGAAGTGGTGGACAGTCGATATGACCAATTGAAAGCTTATGGCGGAACTTTAACTGAGACAGTTGGAAAAACTTTTCGATGTTCGGAATATTAAAAAATGAACACGAGTGATGTTTAATGTTCGTCATATTATGACATGCTATATTTCTCACAGGTCGATTTAATAAACTGTTTCTGAATTTTATCAATTTGCTCTGAATAAATTTTATAAATGGGATGACATAACGCAAAAGAAAAGAGGAGAATATACTGTCAAAAGAGAAGTTGAGAGATCAATGCAAGAGGATACACCAAAGAGTCACAATAATGTTTGAGAAGCCCAAGCATTTGCTTGCATTTATTACACACATTACTTACATGTTGATTGAAGCTGATGCTATAGGTAAACGTTATATACAGATTCTTTACTTTATAAACCAGTTTTCCGCACAATTCATAGCAATGTTGTACTTTATAGCTTCACGCTAATGAGTAAATGTTATTAATGAACATCTGTCTATACGGAGCTTGAGTTGCCAATAACTACACGATGAAAAAGAGAGTCATCCGTTTTGTAATTTCGTAGAAAATCTTCAGATCATCTGCGAATTGCTGTTGATCTCAAAACGACAGTACAGAAGGGATATCATTAATAAACACAAGGAAATGTACAGGTCCTAGGTTCGACCCTTGAGGAACTGCCGATCATATCAATGACCAATCCGAATGGATTAATAGGAAAACGACTCTTTGAGCACAGCAAGAAAGGTATCTACGGAAAAGTGATAAGAGGGAACCACCAACAGTGACCAACAACAAAGTATTCTTGTTTGATGAGCAGGACTTTATTGTTGACAGAGTCAAATGTTTATGTTTATATTGTATCAGCAGATCAGATGATATCCGCTTTGAATCAATTAATGTACTGTCTTATGTATTAAAATACACTGTATGTGCCACGAGTATTCATGCCTTCTTATGAGATACATTTAAATGCTTAATTTATCATTACAGTTAGCATTGACAACTGCTTGATAATATCAAATTATAATATTTAATTTAGTAATGAATATATTTGCAAATGTTAAATGATATTGTCAAGGCTTTATTTCACCTTCTGACGTGCTGTAGCTTTTTCAAATTTTTTTGTGGTATTTTATAACAACCACACATTTCTGAACAAGGTAACCCACATTTCAAAAACTCATAGTTCTTTTTATTTTGACATTCTGCACACATCATATGATATAACTAAAGGCTAGGCAATGTAGATGAAACATAGGCTGGTGGTCGCTACAACAAACTATGACCTGTTGTTTCATTAGTTATCACCTTAAAAAAACTCAAAACACCACTAAAAGAAACGAACCACAAAATTGCATCTTGCTCACTTGTATAAGATTGCAGTAGTCTTGAGTAATTATTATTTTCTGAGAAATTGTTTTGCGTGGATGAAATGGGCTGATCATTACAAGTCAACGGCAGTATAACTAAGCTGATGTGAAATATGAAACGTTAACTTTTTGTCTCTCGCAGATGAGATAATTTACACTAAATATCCGCATTCTGTCAAACCGGACATTTTTTGTTCAGTCGGGTGTCTTCACCGAACACTCTACATTTCTTAGGAAATCCGGGCTGTTCAGTAGAAAACCGGGCAGTTCATGGTAAGCCTACCACAAATCAACGAAAGGAGTGGAAGCTGGATTGAAGATATATTTATTGGATTGGGGCACTGACAAACTGTAATAGTAAATTTGTAGAGACCTTTACTATAGCAATGCTTCATCTACATTCCGTGACTTTATATCACATGTGTGTAGAATACCAAAATAAAAAAAAACCAGAACTATGAGTGTTTGAAATGTGGGTTACCTTGTCCAAAATGTGTGCTTCTAACAAAATACTGCAAAACCTTGAAAGGTACAGCACGACCGAAGATGAAGCTAAAGCCTTGATAATTTTATTGAATATCTGCAAATATATTCATTACTTTAATGTGACAACTGTAGTACTGTGATTGTTTGCCTGATGAGTTCTGAAGCGCTGACAGTATGGTCGTATTTCGAACTTGCCCATACATACATCTAGGAAGTATCAATGTGTATCTTTATGGTCAGGTTCGGTATGACCTGAAATTACACACAACTGTTGATATTCCATCTAAAATGCACCTTCAAACGGATGTTACGGATCTGAACAGTTTATACAAATAACTAACCCCCATACATTGCTACCGTATATCGAATCGTGTGCCGCATTGGGTTCGACCGGCAGCCTGGGAAACTAGTACCACGGGTTTAATGTGACTACTGTGATAGTTGTCTGATGGGTCCTGAAGATTTGAAACTATGGTCGTACACCGAACTTGCCCATACATATACCTAGGAAGTATGCGAACATTTATGGTCAGGTTCGACATGACATCGTGATTTCGCAACTCCCCTTCCAAGGGGTTAAATAGCCGTAAAATGCACAACTATATTAGATTCCTAATGTGATTAAATATCCGGTATTAGAGGCCCCAATGAAGTGATGCAAACCCCATGAACGGGTTTTCTGTGCCCGTACATTTTATGCTGTCGGGTTTAAGAAAAGAAAAAGTTCATTCACCTTGGTACTCTGTACAAGAGAGAATGGAGGTCAATATTTTATCCGGATATATAACAACCAGTAATTCCCCAATTTGAGTAACTTGTGTCGACTTCTTTCACGGAAGTGAACGTAAGAGCCTTCCAGAATGTTAATCCTGAAACGGCACTGATTGCTGTTTTTTCTTATGCAAAATTGTAAATACAGTATTTACCACAATTTTCAATATTAACGAGGTTTTCTATTTGTATCAACTGTATATAAATTCTTTCGAAACTTCAGTTTTTCGCGTACGATCGTCTTCACTTAGACAAATTAATCTTTTTTTTGTTCACCAGATTGTTGAGGAAACAACCACATATCGAAATTTAAAAATAATCTATATGAGCAAGAACGGCCCCAGTGCCGACTCCGGAAGACTTTCAAATGACAATACTTGTGTAAAAACTTGTGTTGCAAATTACAAGATATAAGTACTGCAAACAGGTTAGATCAAAATAATGAAACACTCATGTTGTCGTTTATTGACAAATGGCTATCAAAATACTTTATACTGAGTATACCACCTCAGCATTGGAGGTTTGATAATCAGGCGTTGTATTCAGTGATGTATGATTCACCGTCAATTTCCTCTAGGACCGTAACTTCATAAACACTTCATCGTAGTAAATATTAAATAAACCTTAGAGTCTATGTTCGTTTTGTATGGAACTGCGGCTTCGTCAAAGTACTGGCGAAATTAAAAACC
>JAQFYR010001278.1:0-10383 GCA_034694985.1 Campodea silvestrii
GTACTGGAAGATCGTCGAAATAGACAACCGTCGAAAGCCGATTTTTTCGACCATTTTCCTTTCGACGGAATTCCTTTAGCTTATTTTCCTTTCGACGGAAATCCAGTTCGACGATTTTTCACAGCACAATTATTCATGCCAGGAATGAAGTCGAATTTATTTTTCGACGATTGTCCATTTCGACGGAAGAAAGGTTTCCCTGATAATTGCGCTAACGGCTAGAACATTGATGAATCATTTTGTAACCCTGTGTGTGTACAATACAACACTTCTTAGTTCAAAACATGAAGGTTACAAATTTATGAATTTACAAATTTGAAGACATTACATACATAATATATTGTGCAAGATTCAAAGAAGAAAGGCGTAAATGTGCAAAGAAAGGCAAAAAATATTTACGTGATGGCTGTAGTATATCCCTTTATCCATTCAAATATACTAAGCGGGTAGCTTACCGTAAGAAATGTTAACGATGAAAACGGAAGACTGTCATCCATGTCACCAGTATCCTTGCTGAATCGGTTCATTATGAAACCTGAAATATCAGACGAATTCATCTCAACTCACATAATTTATTATGCTACAGCAGTTGAAAGTATCAGAAGGACATACCTACTGTATTGCTTTCAAAGAAGGTCATTGGCGTCTGCAACACAGCTTTGAACATTCTGTCATGAAGTTTTACTGATGACCTCATGCTTGTATATTGATACGAAAACAAAAATATAGGTAACGTAAGAACTGTGATTCCAAATATTTCAAAGTAGATGAATAAGTAGTTGTATTGATCAGAAAGAACGATTTCTTTTGTAGCCCGTGATGTGTTTTCGATGGCCTTACACCTGAAAATAACAACAATAATATAAATTTTAAACTAAATGTACGTTTAATTGCTTCATTACCAAATACTGATCCAATAATTCAAGGCCCCACCAGATACAAATGACACCACTCCCAAGCCGAGGATTATTACAAACAGAAATAAGTTTGTACCAGCGGTAATATACTGGAGAAACGTTTCGAAGTCATTGTATTTTGTACGTGTTCTGCTGATGTTCAATAATTTATCCTTCCTGTCATTTGAAGTAATATTTCCTATCTATAGATGTAAAAAATATTGTATTATTTGTAATGGTGAAATGTGATTTCAACTATACAGCTATATAAATTTCGAATAACATGCCTCTCCGTCGCATTTCATAGCGTCAGCACTTCCACGTTCATGCCTATGTGAATTGATCGTCCTTTGTTCAGAATTTTTAGTGCATAATATACCCAAATCCGCATTCATCAGAGATGGTTCGTTCACAACCGTATTCTGAAAAAGTAACAATTACATAATTTTCCGTTTAAATCTTATATTACATTATCTACAGCAGTTTCAAGTTGCGAAATTAGACCAAGAAAATGAGTAATTGATTGAAAGAAAAAATCTTTCAACATATTTTCAAAGTCTTTATTCCAAAAATCCATTCTCAGAATCCATTCAAGACAAACAAGCTGAGTTTAATCTATTATACTTGAGCGTAATAACTAACTTATTGTTAAGTTTAACCTGAGCAAATCATATTCTTTAGACTACCATTCATTTTGAAAATAGTACTACAAACATCTGAATAACTTTCATTTTACTGGGTACTTGAGACAGTATACTTCGATAATTCTGACATAAGTTCAGAAACTTCAAATTAACTTTTCCGTTCTTAATTTGTAGTAATAAAACAAATTTTTCATATTCTGAAAAGCAAATTTTCTGTTTGTTAACTGCTAACAATATAACATGAATCTACACAAAAGAAACTAATTTACGTTTAGTGTATATCTTAGGAACTAATATTCATACCAGCAATCAAATTAATAGATTTATTTAAGTGAATGTAATATTAGCCGTGGCTGAACTTCTTAGTAAGTTAGTATGCAATACATTTTGAATTTAAAATGAATTTCATTGTCCGGAAACCCAGTATCATTTAAGCAGCAACAACGTGTTATCATTACCATGAATACATTAATGAAACCAATATTATATCTAGTCCACTAACATCTTTCAAATTTATGACTTTGTGCGCTCCAGTCAAATACTGTAGCTGATGAGTCACTAATATAACTGTTTTCTCCTTTAGATGTTTACAAATACATTCCTCAAATATGAATTTCCCAACATTTACATCCACAGCTGATAAAGGATCATCTAATAAGTAAATATCTCCATCATCATATACTGCTCTGGCTAAGCTAACTCTAGCTTTCTGTCCTCCTGAGAGCTTAATTCCTTTCTCGAAATGGTAATTCATCAATATCTTTTTCCAAAGCACAAATACGTATTGCTTCATTATATTTTGCTTCATAGAAAATTTTCCCAAAAATAATATTTTCTCTTACAGTTCCTGAAAAAATCCATGACTCCTGACAAGAATATGATACTCTGCCATTTATGGAAACAATAGATTTCTTAGTTGAACATAATAAATCGCCAAGGATTAACTGAATGCAAGAACTCTGAAAATAAAAAAAGGATACAAATGAACTTGAGTATGCTTTTTTAATTTCATCGATAACATCCTAAAAGTACAGGACCAATGTGGCTCTACCTAAAAACAAAAAAAAAACTGTCACAAAAACAAACAATACAAAGACTTCAAAAATAATTAAATCCTGGGTTAAAAATCGAGGGTTACTTAGTTCAATAGGAATGAAAGATAAACTGTATAAGGAGTATTTAGACTCTGAAGACTTTCCTGATGTTGCTGTCAAAATTTACAATTCATAAAAGCACTCTTACTAGTATCCAGATCAGCTAAACAAAAATGTTAGGGCGGTTTCACAAGGAGATCACCCAAGAAATTAAATCACGGGTGAGATTGTGAAGATATAAACCTTTGCGATTGTTTTAACAAGGTACATGTATGTGAGCATACGCGCAATCCAGCAGTATATAGCATTTTCATCATTTTTGGTTACTGTATATTTTGTTAACCGAGTTCAGGAAGACGGGCAAGGTGCCCATGGTTTCGAACATTCAGGGCTAAACATCCTGGTCGTATGAAGAGATAAGAGTAAAATTAACTGTTTCCTTACAGAGGATTAAGAGGATCGTGAAACATTCTATGTTTGAATCCCACTTGCACTGAGATGTTCGGAAGACATTCTTACAGGTAAGAAATGTTTGATTTAGTAGTGCAGTGTCCATGTATCACGATGTATGAGGGAAGAACAAATGAAAATGACACAATTGTGGTGAAAAATTCAAAATTCATTGTTGACAAGTGCAAAAACGGGACTCGTATGACAGCAATTTGTACGACAGCGAGTAGCAAGTTTATGCATCGACAGAAGATGATATCAGAGTCGGATGACAACTGTTTAAACATAGCAACACCATTGCACTTTTCCACCAAATAAGAATACTGACGACTGGCAAGATATACCAAAAGACTCAATCCAAAATTCATTCTGAGCGTACTGTACGAACACTGGCACATATAGTTCGGTACACAATACGGGAGCGGGTGATAAGTCTTATACTGGAACCGGTTGATGATATCACAGCCATATTATGTCTGATAGCTATTTCAATATGTGGCACCACAGATCACTTGTAGAAAACAGGAAATGTGGATAGTGGTGAGATTTCCGTAAAATGAAGGAGCTGCAAAATAAATGTAAAAGGAATCAAAGGATGCCATTTCCGCCAATGTGACAAGAAGATTTTCTTGACCGTGTGCGTCTTTTACAAGGGACTTTGTTGTGGTGTCACCGTGCTAGTTACGTGGCCACAGCGTTAAGTGTCAGTCCACCTTGTTACGAATGCTCCAAGTTATTGCACCACTTAACAGTAGGCATCGTTATATACGGACGTAACCATTTTTCATATTCATTTTGCGGTGTATCTCGATTAGTTTAAATCATTCCTTCCAGGAAACTCAATACTGGTCATTGCTATTCCTGTTTGTTGCAAGTTCGCAGTGATACAGTCACGTTAAAACAGCTGCCAATCGGCTTTGGTATTACTTATATAATTATAAGCTTAAAACTCGCTCTCATTGGAGTATTCAATGCCATATGCCAGTACTTGTATGTGCAGGCTACATTGTAGATTCTTCACAGTACTTTTGTATTTTCTTTTGTTATTTGCTTCACGCTCGTATTAACTTCGGAACTGTATGGATAACATTCCCTGTTTTACCACATATTTTAAAAGCATATATAGGTACATAATTTTTAATTTACCTTTCCTGAACCAACAGGTCCAGCAATGATAGTTAGTGTTCCGGTATGCAATGAAACGTTGATTCCTTCAAGGGTAGGTTTCACAGATTCAAGATCCCAGGATGCGATTGCATTTAAAACTTTTACTCTTTCTGTATTGTGGTCACAGTTAGAACCTCTGTTACAATATGTACTTTCAAAACAATCAGACTTCTCTTCCAGTAATAGAAACGCCTGTAAAATAAAATAGTAATAAAAGCAAAGATAGAACACGTGATGAAAGTTGATAAAAGTATTAATTTTGCAGTTGCACTATATATTTGTTAATTTCTACCGTAAAGTGTGTACAACTTTCAATGGTGAGGATAACTGGATATCAATATTACAATAACTTACAAGTGTTTGCTCCAATGTTTTGTCAATTTCATATTTGAACATTCTTGTATTGGCGGTCTTACAAATTCACTCCATTATGTTGCAAAGTTTAAGATGGGAATATTAATTTTCACCTGTTAACATTTACGTCGTACAACATGTACTCTGATTTCCTAAAGAATCTACGAATCTACCCTTCACAATTTAGGAATTAACCTGCTCTTCAGAGTGAGATTATGATTTATGCATATGGTTAGGTCAGTCATGAGACAGGAAACTGATAACAAACAACTTTGTGAGCTGCATCTATGTTTTTTCTTAACACTTTCTTTTTCTTGCTGATGAAAGAAGGTTTGTGTCAAATGTATAAAGTATATTAATGAAGCAAACACAATAGCGGTATAGATCACATCTTTTATGTTATGCTGCTATCACAATACAAAAATGTGTACACAATACGGGCAATGTTATTGCTGAAAACTTCACTCTTGATGAAAATTATAATTTTCAAATGCATTCTTAATGTAACATAATTTATCCACGATCATCATAGATCTATACAAAATCTGAATAAACCTAACATACCGTTCATCTTTCAAAACTTGAAATAGCTTCAGATAAGGTAATAAGTCCAGATCCAAAGCTTACTATGATGGTTAGGTTCAGGCAAAGCAGCATCGATACAAGGAGAAATATCTGGAATACGGCTTCATTTTATTGATAAATATCGTTACATTAAACAAAATGAAAAATACAGTTCAGTTAAGCGTTAATTTAACATCTTAAAAAGAGGAATGCAACTTATTCGCTACAAAAAATAGTCTAACCCCATACTCCCTGACTCTAAGGCATGAGAAAGTAAATCTTAGGAAAGGAACCATGAAGGGGTAATAATTTATTACAAAACTTTTTGTTTCAATTTGGCATTCTCATATTTAACATTTTCAAAATAATAATGTCAATGTTTCGTAAATACAAATTCTACTTGTTACTTCAAAAGGAAGTCCGGTGTAATTGTGGAAATCTCACAGGTATCTTTGGTTTGCAGATCTTACCTCCGCTGTGGAAGTGGAATAACCCAATGTAATCGTCGAGAGTAAGACGAAACAAAGAACAATTTTATAGAAAACATCATGTAAAAAAACCTGAGCACATTTCAAATGTTCAGCCATTTTTAAACTTCGTACTTCAGATCTAAAATAAATAAAATAAAAATTGATCAAGTTCACATTTCCTCTATTGCTATATCTCCACTGTATAGTGCTTTATTTTGAGATATATTTATTTAAACAAATAACAATCTAAACTTTTATGGAAAACGATAACAAAAAAATGGCTATACGAATCTGTGGTATATATTATTATGTGTCTGAAAACTTCAAAAATATAAATGACACATCGCGGAACTGGTCTAATAAAAAAATGTACAATTTTCATGAAAATATTTTAATATATTTTTTTAATTAGCTCAACATTCTTTGAAGTATTTGTTCCGTAAACAATTATGCAGGTCGTTCCAATTAAAAGAATTCATATGAAAACCCAGAATTTGTTTAAAAGTATATAACATATATAGATTACCAGTAAAAATAACAGCATTTTAATTAGTAATTACTCGTATTTGAGCTATACAGTCATGCAATAAATCCATAAAATTAAAACATATTCATCACAAAACAGGTGCGCTTGCTTTAATGAAAATCTGCTTTTGGAGAAAAACTCTCTAACTAGAAATAATAAACGTTGATGGTACTTACTTCCTCACTGCTTTGACCTGTTGTGCAAATTTCTTCTCCCAAACATACATTTTAATAACATGAATGGCAGACACTATTTCATTCATCAAACGAAGTCTTTTATCTGTAAGTACGGCAGTTTTTCTTCGGAAAGAGAAGGAAAGTTTGCCCATCCAGACTGGTGAAATATGTTGCATAAGAGTATTATACTGTACATATGTAAACTAAACACAATTTACATGTATCACATTCACTAATGAACTACCCGAGATACTCATTTCGGATATCATAGAGACTAACCATCCGGACCATCCCTGATAACGCCATCTGCCAAATGTTTCAGCAGGAAAGCCTTCATAAAATTCCAATTATGATAGTGTATAAAACACTTTCTCCTGCTGTTTGATGACATTGATTCAGTAAGAATGTGGTATTTGACCTATGAATATGATGTGTTTATCAAGACTATTAAAATTGGAATGGAGTTTATAATGGGGTTTTCATAGGGTTGCGTTCACCCTACTTGAACTGGAAAAATTGAGAATACGAAAAGAAAAATACTTGGTTCAGATTTTTTTTTAAAGTATTTCCAACATTGCATACCCTGTTACCCTGAGCTAAACATAACTTTCTTTCTTCTTTTACCGAGTTACGATTCAACCCGTCAGCAGTGGATGGATACGCGCCTCCTAATAATCGTTTATTACAGGGGTGGCCAACCTTTTCTGAAGAAGAGCCGAACTTTTCAATAAGGGTGGCCGGCGGGCCATACTTTACATGCAGATAAGGAACCAAAATTTTGTATTTACGCAATACAAAATAATATGATGCCTACATTTAACAAGAAAAGTAATAGCGTGCATAAGATGAAAAAACTTTTAATTTACCTGTAACAGCAAAATATCAGTGGGAAATCAGGCATTGATTTTCTTTCACAAGATTGCCGATATCGGTAGTGATCTATGTCGCAAGACCATTTTCGAAAAAAAAATTAGTTTTTTTTGGCAAAACTACGCTGCTTTATCGGGATTTTAGGCAATTTTTCGTTTTTTTTTTCATTTTCTTTATTTTTCTCTTCTTCTTTCTTATTTTTTTCGTGACGTGGCCCCATTCATCCGCGCCTGATCGCGTTGGCATTTAAATATGTTATGGTCTTCAGAGTACTCATTCTCTAATCTCTATACACATATTTAAATGAATTCAGAACATCTCCTTTACATCAATAGTATAGCCGTCGTACTTTAATAGTTATTATTACATGATCTTCCACGTACAGCAAAACCTCTCTGAAAGATACAAATATGCACTGCCTAATCCGCAGTGCATGCATTGCAGCAGCCACTGCGGTGCAGCGTTTGTAATAAGATTAGCACACAAAAAACACTTGCAGTTGCAGTGCAATGCATGGCAGCTAGCTGTATTTTTTGCAGCGTGGAAAACAACAAAGGCTGTACTGTAGAGAAAGGGTAATAACCCAACACAAGGAAGTTTGTCATTAAATGCACAGTTTGATAATGTTTTAAGGATATAATACCAATTTTATCTATGCATGTTTTTTTTTTCGGACAACTCATTTTGTAATATGTACTTGAGATCTTTATAATGATTAATGATATTTAGAATTATGCAAATGTTAATTATTGGAGCAAAAAAGTCTATACTAGAGGATCAAATGTGTATTTGATAATACCATTGAATTTGTAACCCCATTTAACATATTCAATGATAATACCATTGAATTTGTAACCCCTCATATTCAATGATAATACTGTGAACAAGAGATTGGAAAACATTATGACCCTCTATTGGTTGTCATACCATGCGTACTATGCAACACACGTATATACGTTTTGTTCTCAATAGATGTAGGATAAATTTGAAATCCAAAAGTGCGGGAGGATGGAAGACAAGGGACATATTTCACCAAACGCACTAAGGTATTTTCCGTACAGGTGAAATTGACAACATAATTATATATCGTACACAGTACCATATTCTATAACTTAACTGCATCTACATGTATACAACATGCGTGATATATATGAAAGCAGGCAACATAAATCTTCGGTAAGACTCGGTGAGATAACATGTAGGAAATAAAAGAGTACATAGAAAGTATTTTTACCAGAAACATCGAGATTGAGTTGTGTATGGAGGTGCATTTAATACGGAATATCATCATATATTCTTGTATATCTAATTAACTATATTATATTACACGAAGTTCTAAGCTGGTCATTCTTTGAACATAGAAGTGAGTGAAATACTTTCGTTGACGATTGCTGCAACACAATGGGACATATGAATAAATTAAAATAATTGCTGTTATTTCAAGCAAATCCTTAAATTAATATTATAAACAGTGGTCCTTATCACCCTGGAGCATAATCCTTCGTTTCCTTTACTGCACTTCGTTTTTTTTTTTTTTTTTTTTTGTGAGTACTGCACTTCGTTTTTTTTTGTTCAAATGAAAGAAAAGCGTTCACGCCTGCAACTACTAGTTAACTAAAGAGCTAGTTAATGCATGAATGGGACACATGATTATTCTATTGTTCCGCAGTTTATTTAAATAATATTCTGTTAATATTTTGGTTCCTAATTCTCTGTAACGCTATAGTTTCACACCAAGTCGTTTCGGATCGGAATGGAATTTTCTTTCCCACAGTCAAATGTATATAGAATTTATTCCGTTACGATCCGATCCGAATAAATGGATGTGCTGTGTTATATTAATGCATATTATTTTTTGTTCGTTTCTGATCCGATCCGAACAAATTTAATAATAATCGTTGCACCTTTTACACTGAAGAAAATATTTATTTTTATGGATGTCGCCCAATGTGTGTCCAAACAGTCAATGTAAACAGTATACCTAATGTTTATGACAATTTTGTACCGCGAACACTACATTTAGTGTAGTTTACAGTAGTAGGGCTATATCTAAGTTTGCCTACTGTTATTTGAATGTCAAACTTGCTTATTGTGTTATTAATGCTTGGTAATTTCACAAATCGAAATATAATATTACGATTACCACCACATTTGACAGAATAAAGGTGTTTTCCTCTTTGTTCGGAAGGGCTAATTGTATGTAAAAACTATTTGTCTTATGGAAAAATTACAGAATGTGGTGTACTTGAAGCTTAAAACTGTGTTGTTAGTACATTATTGAATATTCACAAGCAGTGCACAAGATTATACCAAAAATGACAGAACATAACTTATTTTTGAGCACTCGCAAATCGTTTTACCGACTCAAAATGAAATGCATATGTAGCCGTCTTCAAGAACAATAAATGGCTGCATATTTATATAGAAAGATCTAGGTATATTGCATAGATATTATGTATAGCTTCAATATTGCAAAAAACAGGATTTTTTAGTGCAATCATAAGCATCCTGCTTTATTAATATTTATTCTAGAAAACAACGTCTCAGTACTAAAAATTCTAATATACTGGCGAATAAGTTTTCACTGCTGTTTTAAATAAATGACTTTTAAAGGCAATAAGGCATTGGTGTAATCAAACATTTTCTTAACAAAGAAACTACATTTCACATGCAATTTCTTCCATAGCACATTGCTTTTTCTACTATTTAAAGTAAATTGTTTATTAATTGTTTCAGGTAATGATGGACGAATTAGGTTGTTTTACAATGAACGCAATTTTTTAATGATGCTTACATAATGAACCTCAACACAATCATTTTGAGCTTCCATAGGTATCACTGAATGTCTTCGATAACTATCGATCGTAATTTTGTTATATTTGTAAACGGACTTTTACATATACATAAATTACTGGAAAAGTTTCTGAAACCCTCACCAAAATCCCTCCCTCACCAAAGTGTATCTACGGCCTTGTATTGAGTAGTTATTTTCAGTTAATGCAGATTCTGTTTAGTTTTTGGTTTGCAGTTTGCAAGGGTACTGATTACAACTGTACTGATTACACCATGAGTCAGTGAAATGCGCTGATTTTATAGACTTGCATTTCATTGACGGTAGCAGTACAGAATTGTGGGATTAGGAGAATTGTGGGATGTTTTTAATATTCTTAAT
>JAQFYR010001279.1:0-10382 GCA_034694985.1 Campodea silvestrii
CTTCCAATTTATTGTTTTGCTTGTATTTTGTAACAGAATCATTTACTGATTTTCTTTCTTTCGATTCTGCATTTCTTTCTATTTTTTGTCGTTTTGCCGCCCCCTTTCACTGATATTTGGTTGCCGCCCCAGGGGGTTGCCTGTTTCGCTTGGTCCTTAAGCCGCCACTGTCGGAGAGGCGGAGCTGTAACTGGAGGGGGGCGGGCGGGACCCACACCCCGGGCGCCGTAGTAAATCTGAACACTTTGTAAGGGGCGCCAAACTGGCCTAACTCAACAGGGGAAAGGGTGCCGATTTAATGCTGCTGCCCCGCGGGCGCCGAAACTGCTAGCTACGGCACTGCAGAGAGGTAGACCGCACAATTCCTGACATCTGAAAAAATTATCCGTACCGAACACCAGCTTCGGTCGTTAGTAATAATTCCTATATTGTTCGCCGCGTTGTTTCTCGCATCTTTTAAAAATGATATAACTCATAAATTATTTCTCATATCACTTTCAACGGAATCTTATGTAATAGAATAATATTATATAGAATGTGGCTTTAACCATGTATCTTCAGTACATGTAGTATGTAATTATTAACCAAGGTCAAGCACAAATTCAATAAATCAAAATGTAAAATTATATTTTTCGGAGAAACGTGTTCTGTTACAATTTTTTTGGTATGATTATTGTACCAAGGATGTAAAAAGTTCTGGACCCGTTTATCCGTTTATTTAAGTCACCATTTAAAATATACCGCATTCTAATCACAGCGCTAATTATTTACGACTTTCAAGAGTGACATAATAGTTTCCGCACTGTTTGAACGCGTTAGATTAATTTTCTTTGGAAAAAATATTATATATTTTAAAAAATCACCACATACTTTTATTAGATTTAAAATTCTCAGATATAGGCACTATTCTTGCGAAAAATTATCCAAGGGGCTAAAGAGCTCTTGCCTCCTAACTATAACACTGCACAAGAAATTAGTTTTAATAATTTAATTAATTTTAAATTTGAATTCATTAAATCAAATTTAATCAACTCAATTTCACGTTGACAAGTTAAATCCACACATTTAAATTAAGCAAGGATTGTTATTAACAGGCGTCATTACATTAATTAAACAATAATTTAAAACAAAGAAAAATTGTTTTCCAGCGGAAATCGAAATTGGCACTTTTCGGTTTAGCACCAAGCGGACAGCCATATTTTTCTTCGTCTTAAATTCCGTAGTGTAGTGGTCTCACTGAACTCTAGAGCTCACTGAGTGGTCTACAGGCTTGGGGCTAAACCGAGAAATGCCGGGTTCGATTCCCGCTGGAGAAGATTTTTTCTGGTCTTAAATTGTTGTTTAATCATAATGTAATGATACCTGTTAACAACAAACCTTAATTTACTATATATGAAGAACATTATACATGTCTTTCTTAAATTATAAGTTAAATCCACTCAAATTCATTTTGAAAATAAAACAAAATGATAAAACCGAAGACCATATACATTTTATCACATTAAAAAAAATGATAAAAATGAAGGCTAGATACAATTTATCACATATCAATAAATTCATCATAATTATTCTTTTGGTCATACGATTCCTCCAAAACTTTTTGCATTATCTTCGGAGACAACAAATCCCAATACTGTACACACAAGTCACAATCACAAAAACTACCATTCTGATTCATGTAAATGAAAAAAAATATTAATATAGTCTGAAATACGTCAATTCGGTGTTGAAATATCGCAAAGCTGTTTAATCTTTGATAAACCAAGCGGATTCAAAAACTATAGGTATTTGCATTGTGCAGATTTATTAAGTAATACAAATACCTCTTATTATGTGGTTTAAAAACTCATTGAAAGTTACATTATGGATGTTTGTCGAAATATCACGTAAGTTTTTTTTATATAATTATATTTTTGTAGTATTTTTTGTTATTGCATATTTATTTGGAGTTTTCGAAACTCAAAATTTGTCATAAAATGATATTGTATATAGGTACGTGATTTTTTTTTTGTTGCCGGAACTTTGCTTTTGCCGGTCAGCACGTTAAACAAAAAGGAAAGCATGTATTTAAATCTTGCCTGCAGTTTATTATGTTACTCAATTCTTCCATTATACATGTGTAATAACGAGTATGCACAGAGAAACGTCAAAGCCGTTTGTTTTTAAATTTTAAATCAAAATACTGTTCACTTTTCACAATATGTACTGTATCATTCCGTTAAATAATGCTTTTGAAAATATTCTTATCAGAAAATATAAAAAATGTTCTCAGAATCGTTTATTAGCAGTTTATTGTACAATATTTTATTATTACAATCATTTTTGATGTTTTATTTTTATAAATCAAATCCATTTATTTAGCCATCTTTCTTAGCGGACAAAAATCAAGGAATTGATTTAATCTATTGAAGATTTATAACAAAGCAGTCAAATTGCCTCAGAAATATATTTTTTTCTAAATTATAATTCAGATTTTATGTGTATAAGTATATTATAAATCGAAAAGCTGAGTCCGTAATAGTTGGACATGACTTTAATGAAACCCGAGTTGTGAGAGTCCGAATTGTTTAATATATTATTCATTTTAAAAGTAATTTGTTAAACTGCTTTTCTGTTATTTAGAAGTTTCAAAATCAAAAGGTATTGCATGTACATTAACTGTTATGATTCTGTTAGACCACTATCAATGCACCAGGACTATAATAAAAGAATAGATACAAGTCTATAAAAATGTCATAATGGTAACTGGCGTACCCAGACAGAAATAAGAGAAGGGTTAGAACGTACACGAATTGGAATTTCTTCATTTCTATTACAAAAAAGTGTAATTTTGAAAGAATTAGTTTTACAGAAAGTGGAATTTTTTTATACGTGTTCCTTCTTTTCTAAAATTTTTCCTACAGTTTTTTAGTTTCACAAAAGTCAAGGGGAGGTAGCAAGCCCTACCGACGCCCATGTTTATGTTTATAAAAAATGAATTGCGAATTAATATTTTCTCGTTTCAGTTTTTCCCAGTTTTATGTCAAGACCATCTTCGGGTAACGGAGGTAAGCTTTGACTGATCTGTTGAGAACATACAATTATGTAGAATTTATAAAGCAATAATAACACAGAAGACAACATAATTATCTAAAGTCTTGAAGGCACCTTATACGACCAATGTAGAGAAACAAAGACCGTCTGTTCCTCAACAATGTAAAAATTAGAATACTAGCCGATTATATTTTCAACGGCTATGCCATCATCTTCAGGACTTTAATTATCAAAAAGTAAAATAATAAAATAATCAATAAATAAAAATTAAAAATAAAAAGATACGTGGACAACATAAGAAAAAATGCCAGCGGATGATTTCGGAGCTGTTAAGCCCCGAACACAAAGAGCGATTACATGTAACGTATTGGGGAAAATGAGCGTTTGCGGGAAAATGAACTCAAAAATCGCACGCTTAAGCGAACAAATATTTCCATTTTAGCGCGATTTCCTGATTTAACACAGAAAAATTTCACGGGTTTTCTTCCGGAAAACGCTGGTCTAAAAAACGCTCATTCAATTCTCGCTCCGCTACTTTTTATCACTCTTTGTGTTTGGGGCTTTAGGTTGTTTTCGTATTCCTCCACAGGCGTTTTTTGTTAAGTTGTCCACATATTCTTTACTTTTAATTTTTATTTAATTATTATTTTATTATTTTACTTCTTAATAATTTAAATCCTGAAGTTCATGGCATAGCCATTGACAGTATAATTATTGTCGACTAGTATTCTAGTTTTTACATCGCCGGGGAATTGTAGACGGTCAATAATAATAGTAATCTATCAAAACTGTGTTCAAGATACTTATTTAATATAAAATCGTCCAAAACGAGACAACCTTTTGTTGTTAAACGACAAAAAAGTCTAGGCTTATTTTACCTTCATATTTGATTGTCATGAAATCTTCCAGATATTTTTCATATATTATACTTATTCATCACTGATATCTTACATTAACCGATATGTCGTTCTGGCTCCTTCAGCTTGCAGTAACGAGTCGCTTTAACGTGTATCTGTAAGCAACAAATATACCCGTCTCATAAATCAGAGTCTCTTGAGATAATTCACAGAGGGTTCTGCAAACTGCTGGTGTCAAAAATTGTCAGTACGCTTATTTCGCCACAATTTAATTCTTCGTTTACTTCTTATGAATGACCTGATGATTACAACAAATCTACGGCAACCATTTTCAAATCCTATTCTTGATTTATTTCAGCAATGAAAGATATCCCGTCTACCACGAACCCATCCGTTAATGCAAGTAACGGAACTGCTCTGCCTAATATCACAACAATTTCACCAGATTTAATAAAAGCCCAGAGAGAACTGGATAAATCATTCCAATCCTTTTTCCCTGGAATGATACCTGGATTTGATTGGCCGATGATAACATTGGTACCACCACACAAAATGCCAAAGGAGACAAAACCACCTATGACTACGACAGAACAATCTACACTAGTAGTGGTCACATCGCAGGAATCCTTGGTGGAAGATCCAAATCAATGGGCAGCGCTGACTCAAAAGTCACCAGTGTCGTCTAATAACCAAGCAGAAATATTCCCGACTCCGTTAAATCCTGCATCCACAAATATGCCTACATCAGATGATCAAGCATCTAACCATGTGCCACAGTCGACAGCTACCCAGCAAAAACAAATACCTGAATTGCAGTTACAACCATCTACGAAGCCTACGTCACCAACTCAAACGTTAACTGACGTCACAGCTATGGTCGATGGCAGTATGTTGGCCTTAACAACGCCATGTACCATCGAGAAAGGCCCAGGTGCGAAAACAGTAACAATGTCAAGTCCAACTGGTAAGAAAATTCAATCTTTTCAAGTATTTCTGAAAGAGCGATGTTCCAGTATTTTAATGAATGGAATCAATTCCAGTCCTAGACGATGTTGCCAGGTACTACTATTGAAATTTACAGTTTACCATTGCAATTACGCACAATTGCTTCAGAAGTGCCAATTATTAACCGAAGCGGTAGTATGTTCTATTTAGAAAATTTTGATGGATTAATTTTTAATAAACGCAGTGTTGCACTGTTCTGGGATTAGTTGTGGGGATTCTAGCTCCCAGCCTGTTTTTACCCCTATTCTGAGCTCTGGTGATACTGATACTATTCGATTTTAACTTACGTTGCGCTGCATATTACCATTACAAGTACACGAAAATAACATGAAGCCATATGTACAGCCAATTAGAATCTCTGTCGGTTGAAAAAAGACATACTCAGAATAGACCCCATAGTGTTTTAAATTTTAACCGC
Organism: Campodea silvestrii; assembly: GCA_034694985.1. Lineage (NCBI taxonomy): Eukaryota > Metazoa > Arthropoda > Diplura > Rhabdura > Campodeidae > Campodea > Campodea silvestrii. Next base: position 5,314 of record JAQFYR010001279.1, read on the forward strand.
TATTGTTAATGATTCATCACGTTCCGATGTGATATTATCATTTGTTTCGATGGTGGGTTTTCTTTTTGTCACAATATACAGTTATTATAAAATCACTGAGAAACAAAATTTATTCTTATTTATAAGCAAAGTACGTTATGTTTCTGTTTTCTTAATTTGAATATTACTATGCATCATCCAGATCCTTCCTATTTAATTAATTATTTTGTAATATACTAACCAGTATTTATAGACGTGCAATATGCATATGCGTCTCAAAATCGCATACCTCCTATGCCGCCGGATATTGCAGCAGTTGCAAAATAATGGGGGATCAACATTTTATGCTTTTTAAATGGTACGTGAAAACGGAACATGACCGTCATTGGTGCAGATTAAAGAATTTAGTAACTGGTAATAGAATTTGCTGTACTTTGGAAGAAATAAGGGAGCCACACACAACGTGGGATTGGATGGAGCGGAATTTTATTAACATGGAGTTAGATGGGAAAATTTAGACCGTTCCGGTCCGATCCGACATCATGTTGTGTGGTCTTCCATGTATATATGAATTCAAACAATATTGTTTGTGCGTTGCGGTTCCAATCCGATCCGGTGTAATGTGTGAGAAGCTTTACAGCCCATTCAATTTTGTACACATTACATACTAAGAGTAGAATTATAGTATACTTACAAACAACTATTTTAAAAGTTTTAAACATTTCTTTTAATAATTTCAGCACTGAAAGATATTCCGTCTACCACAAACACATCCGCTAACGCAAGTAACGGAACTACTCTACCAAATACCACAACAATTTCTCCAGATTTAATAAAAGCCCAGAAAGAGCTGGATAAATCATTCAAATCATTTTTTCCTGGAATGATACCTGGATTCTATTGGCCGATGGTAACATTGGTACCGCCTCACAAAATGCCAAAGGAGACTAAGCCTCCTGCCTTTGTCACTGAACAATCTACACTAGCAGTATCCACATCGCAGGATTCGTTGGTTGATGATCCAAATCAGAGGACAGTGTTGCCAACGTTACCAAAAATTCCAACAAAAACTCAAAAATTGTTGTCATTACCTAATGATCAGACAACGGAACACGAGTTACATGAAAGTCCAGAATTACGGCGTAACCCAGACTTACCAGTAACACCATCAATTCAGGAAAGTGAAACTTTGACTTCTTCAAATATGCCTGCGACAGTTGAACAACCAGCACCTGAGCCACATTTTCAACAACCAGGACAATTTCCCTCGTTAGTCAAGAAATTAAACAAATTATTTATTTCTAAAGTCGCAGACACTATGTCAGCCAAGCTAGCAATGACGTCTACCACTGAAGAACTTCCTAATGTGGAAAAAGTAACAATGACAGATGCAATCACCGAGAAAATCCAAACTTCCCCTTCTACTATTTCTGAAAGAGAGATTTCAACAGCACAGCCAATAACCCCAGATGAACGGAATCAAATGCAGATACAGACAATGCTACCAGGTACCACCGTAACAGCTACTGTTGATTCTACAGAAACATCAATTGGGTCAATTGAAGATTTGAATCAGAAAAGAAAAATTCATGGTAGGAGGAAAAGTGGCTTAAGAGATAAAGACAGTACCACAATATCATCAGCTACAGAAACTACCTCCCCATTTCATGTAGTAACGCCTGAAATCTCAACTCAAGAAAGTTTTAACATCATGATTCCTCCTACAGCAACATTTAAAGAAACATCTTCATCTTTTACAAATGAGGATCCGAATGGAAAATCACCAATTGTGGTACATAAATTCACCATAGAACAAACACCTTCAACTTTGTCATTAACAGGAACCGCTTCGCCATCTTCTGGCATAGAGCCCGAAATTGAGGATCGGAACACAATTTCAAGTAATTCACCAGCAGAAACTGCAAGAAGACCTGCTGTGGTACCTCTGATAGCCATTCAAGAGTCATTCCTGATAACAACAGAAGGAATTTTAAGTGTCCTTCCTAACGCACCGAAGAGACCTATATCTACGATAGACCTTACTGCTACACTTGCACCAGACACTACTTCCGAAATAGCATTAACTATTTCAAACACGAACTTAGCTTCAGAATATTTGAGAACTACTCTACCTGCAGCTATAAATGAAGATACATTTTCAGCCACATCAACTACAGAAGCTTTGATGATGTCTTCTACAGTTGAACCAAAAAGTGCTACTGAACATATACCATCAACTTTGATAAATGTGGAATCAACTATAGCTGGTTTGATGGTTACATCAACTTTGCCTCCTGAAGAACTTCCGTCAATGGCTGACAGTTCAACAGAGCCTACGACAACAGCGTCAACCACAACGACTATTCAAACAACAACTAGCAGTCCAACAACAACACCTGTTCCAACTACAACGCCTGCTCCAACCACATCTATTCCAATTACAACAAATGTTCCAACTACAACACCTGTTCCAACCACATCTATTCCAATTACAACATATGTTCCAACCACATCTATTCCAATTACAACAGGTGTTCCAATTACAACAGATGTTCCAACCACATCTATTCCAATTACAACAGATGATCCAACCACATCTATTCCAATTACAAAACCTCTTCCAACTACGACACCTGTTCCAACTACAACACCTGTTCCAACCACATCTATTCCAATTACAACAGATGTTCCAACCACATCTATTCCAATTAGAACAGATGTTCCGATTACAACAGATGTTACAACCACATCTATTCCAATTACAACACCTGTTCCAGCTACAACACCTGTTCCAACTACAACACCTGTACCAACCACATCTATTCCAATTACAACAGATGTTCCAAGTACAACACCTGTGGAAACTACAATGCCTGTTCCAACAACAACGAATATTCCATCCACAATGACTATTTCAACTACAACGACTATGCCTTCAACAACAACTGTTCCAACAACAATGACTATTCCAACTACAACAACACCTGTTCCAACTACAACTTTTCCACTTCCAACAAACCCTCTCCAAGAAACAACAATTATTATTCGAAGTGGAACAACTCGTAAGTCAAACAAATAAATATCTCATATAGAGTACAACTACTTGATCTAATTTCAGTACCACCAATGTCATTATTTTATGCCCTCAACAACCCAGAATTATGGAACCCGCAATTTCCGTTATTTACATACACTTCAATACCATCAATCAAGGATATTTACAGAGCACTGCTGCTGTCACAAAATGCCCTGAAGCAATTGACTCCAGTTTCGAGAATATTGTGTTTTGGTAAGAATACAAATTAACTATCTCCAAATTATAGTAATTTAATATTTTCTTACAAATTTTCAGACGATCTTGGCTGCTTCAACACAAGTTCAGAAGCACTTAGCTTCTTGAAAAATGTTACTCCTTCAGCGCCTGAAGAAATTGGTACAAGGTGTTTTCTTTATTCAGTTCAATATCATAATACATATGAAGTATTGACTTATCCAAATACGTTTGATGTATCCACAACTGCGTTTGCAGCTAAGTTTCCAGTGAAGATACTTATCCACGGATTCGGAGAACACAGTAGCACGCCATGGTTATCTCAACTTAAAAAAGTGCTGTTCTCACAGGTAACCATAAATCTCTTCGGTAATATCTGCAACTATTTCAGTTGAAAGTTTGCGAATTTATCCTTCAAGTTGGAAATTATGGAACCCAACACCTGATTATATTTCGGTTGATTTAACCCTTCGACTACAAAATAATCAGATTTTGCATTAAAATTCCAGCATGAAAATAACAGTAACTATATTTGGACAGTTTAAAGAATGTGATATATTTTGCCGGATTTTCCAACGCTTATCTGTAAAATTTAGGATTAGATTGTCTAATGCCATCAACTTTTCAATGACCTGCAATGCATTCTTTAAACAAGCTCTGGAAGTTCTATTTTCGCATGTCATTCATAGAATGTAAAATGTAATATTTAAACAACTTAACAATTTATCCTCAGTAAATATAATGCAAAAACAGGACATGACATCTTTTAGAGCGTCCGTTAGAAATCACTTGAGGGTTCCCAAAGTTGCGGTAATCAGGACGATCAACCAGTTAATGTTGATATTATTTATTCTACTTCACAACTTCAGATTAATAAATCATAAATGTATAAATTAAATAACAGGCGACGTTGTAACTATTAAAAAAATAATTAATGAAAAAACACACAGCCTCTGTGGTTTGATGGTTAAGATTCGTGACTGGTAACCTAAAGGCCCCAGGTTCAATTCCTAGCGCCACCAGGAAAATTTTTTGAGTGTTGGTCTGGCACCCAGCCTCGTAAAGCCAAATGTGAAGTTATTTAGATAACAAATCCGATCTCGGAAGCCAAGATTAATGACTGAGGGTGGTGAGGGGTACCGCCATTCTGATCACTTCACCTAACTGCCAGTATGGTTGCATACCTAGCAGGAGGCATCCAACTTGGTAGTGGCAGGTAGACTCTAGTCCGCTTCGGACAGTCACGCCTTCGGATTTTAATGAAAAAAGAATAAATGAATTATCATTACTATTTAAACAAAACATCAGGAGGTCAGCGTTCGATTCCCATCGAAGAATTATGTGATTATGCTTGATTTGTTATTTTATACATTTCTCTAATTTATTGCACCGATTCCTGTCCTATAATTTTACGAACACGCCATTTTCTTTTTCAGGAATACATGAACGTCGTAATAGTGGATTGGGGCAGAGGTGCTCGATTGCCCAATTACCTTTCGGCAATTGCCAATGGACAACTCGTCGCAAGACAATTGGTTGTATTGATTAAAAATATGATAAGTTACGGTTCTTCGCCAAACGGTTTTCATATAATTGGAAATGATTTAGGAGCCCATATTGCTGGATTAGTTGGAAGACAGATTTACAAAGACACAGGAGAGAAAATTGAAAGAATATCAGGTATTTGTATATCAGTGTCTTTAAGGGTATATAAGGACCAGTGGCGTACCCAGGATCTTCTCATGGGAGGGGTTATGACCAAATGTTCAAAATTCAAAATAGACTTATAGGCATGATAATCAACACAATGCGAGGTATT
>JAQFYR010001280.1:0-10381 GCA_034694985.1 Campodea silvestrii
TTGAAATTAATTAGAACATAATTACTGTGTGAATGAAAGTGATGTTGATAAATAGATTCATCATAAATTTATTGACGGCAAGTTTCTTACGATGTGTGTTATTTAAGCCAACTAATAATACAATTCTTTTATAGATTTTTGTTATTATGTTTTTATTTCTTATTTTCTTCTTTATTCGTGACAACTCCATATTTTGCTGCCTGTTTTATATCATGTTTTGCTGTTTCCATTAGAATTTAGTAATGAAAAAATCATGTTTGAATCTAGAAACAGAAAACTTCCACGAAAGTGAAAAAATCCCCAATGTCATATAAGAGAAAGGCACATGACTGTATCGAAATTCTTTCACCCTCATAGAACATGAAGTTGAATATTGCACAATCCATTTCATATATATCCCAAATGAGGTAATCATCTCTTTTACAAGTTTATTGATCAGCGAACGAAGTATAGGCTATTCTATCACTGACCATTGTTAAAGAAATATATGTAATCTTGTTAGTTCCTTTATTTCCAATTAATATTTTCCTTCCGTTCTCTGTGATATTATGTGCAAATTAATGAGTCTTTTCCTGCATATTTCCCTTGCAACAGGTCGCATAACGGATTGCAGCTCGTTTTTCTCCTTGCTTACACAAAGATTTCACGTAAAATCGCTGCAGGCTTTCTGCATTAAGATATTTTTCATTTGATAATAAATTTGATGATTTTCTACTTCCTTTTTTTATTATTTGTTATGTAGTGCATTCAGAATAATTTTATAAGCAGAAACCAAAAAAGTAAGTTCGGAAATAACCAAATTGTCTATATTTTCTTTCTGTTCTATTTATTTTACCACTTGGAATAATTGAAGTAATTTAATGAAAGACCTATACTCCCTTTTTAAAATTATATAATATACGTTTAATTCCAGAAATTATTCACGCTCCATATGAGTAAAACGCAAACATTTCAACTTTCATTCAATGTTTTATTATATAACAACAGCAATATTAGTTTATTTTCAATTCCAGTATACACCAGAAATAATCTAATTTTTGAACAAATCTTGTGAAACCGTTACTTATCTTACGTGATGTTTTAAGTGACCTAACAAGTTTTCACAGTAGGAAGTTGAGGTGGAAAGAAAAAAAAGACAGCAGCATCAAGTAATGGTCAAGTGACCATTGAGGTTTCGTACACTCGGTTGTAACCTGGAGGTTAAAAATTATGACCTTTTCATTATCACATATTCTTGAGTTTTAGCCTAAATTTTAGATGGATTCTCAAATGGAGGTCTATGAGAACGCCGAGTCAAAAGAATCTGTAATAAAACTAAGGAAGGAAACTATCAGTTTATCGAATCTTTACTTTTAAAAGAATTTTAGATTTTCAGAGCAACTTAGATTTCTTCAAACAATAAACTTGAATTTTTACGATATACTATCCCATGTTTCGAAACCAACGTTTATTAAAAATTCCTCTCAGGTTTATCAGTTTAATGATGACAAAGAAAAACATTCTCAGCACTAGAGTTCAACGGAATTAGGTCACATGAACTTGTCTGTATAATGAAAAGAAACAGTTTTTATGCATCACTTATAATTTGGAGAATCATAATTGTACACTAAATATACATTGATTGAAGAGTTATATCTTATATGGTCATCACTAAATTTATGTCTGGTCATGTTTCTTACTAGATATAACATAGTATCGTGTTCTCACATTTTGTCAGCTTTCTCCTGGAAGTTGGAAATAAATAAGATGTGGAAGTAATCTTTTTCACCTTCTTCAACTAGCATGTTTGTATAGAGTACTCATTAACTCATGGGAACTTCATATCAATACAAAAATAAAAAGATATCTATGAGGTTATAACCCATATTGTTCCACAGTACCATTTCTATTCTTACATGTCAATAATATTTTGAACGATATAACTTTTTTTTATTGTATTTTTTCCAGCGCAATTATGCAGCAACGGAGAATTTGCTTGCAAAAATGCAACAAATATTTGCATTCCTTTATCACAAGTACAAGACGGATTTATAGACTGTCCGGATCAATCAGATGAAGGTAAAGTGACTCATTTAGTTCTCTTATTTTTTATGATTAGAAGGTGGTCATGCAGATTGTGCTTTCGTGTATAATTATCAACAATGCCTCACATAAAAGGGGAATTATAATAAAAACCAGTCTTCAATTTCTTGTTGTACGGTGAAAGTAGCATGGTATGTATATATGTTGCAGTAAAAGAGTATATATCAATCACATACGAAAAATTCCAGATTGCGCCACGAAGATAAGTTACTTGATAGAAGCCAAGTTAAAGTTTTATACGCCTTTCCTTTAAGTTTGCTCCAAGTTTTGTAATAACTCATTGCCGTGTACCAACATTTCATTTTGTAAATGCCACTTAGGTCAGATGATATTTAAATATAAATTGCAAAAGATTTTTATTGCATTATTATCATGATGCGTTTTCCGTGCAAATAGATGAAGTTTGTAAATGACTTACGGAATGTTCACGCTTTACAAATTTCTCACACTGTTCTCACCTTACCCAAATTGCGTTATAATGTTTAATTTCCTCATATTAACATTAGCGTTCTAGATAGACATTTTAAATTTTAGTTTCAAAAAGTATCCAAGTACTAAAATGGTAGCATAGCTGCTAACAACTAACTGTAGAATAAACGAATGTCTATTACACAATACCAAATTACAACGCTTTTGTCATTAATTTTTTTTCTTGAAGAAACAGGAAATTGTTTACATTTCTCGTACTTTACCCTCTTTTTTCTTTGTGCACATATAAAGGTGAATATAACATTAGAATGTTATGTAAAGCAGACAAAATGACCTTGTGAGGTCAAAAATCTTGCGGTTAGAAGAACTACATCAAGAATAGTGAGTCATAAGTTCATTCAGAGGTTTTACGTAACAAAAAACAGCAATTTACTATACAGATAACTATACAATTTTCTTCTAAACTATATTTAATGTTATCTATTCAAATTATTTCTAAGAAGATGAGAAATTTTGATATGGCAAATTTTTCCCTCGACCCTGAGATTCCATTAAAGAGATAAAACCGAATCATATTTGACACATATTTTCTGCATCATTTTGTTCCGGCTAAGAAGAAAAAAAATGTATTTGTATTTTCTCAAGTACAATAACAAGAATAGTATGGGTGTGGCTGAATCATGCAAAAACCAAATGCTATCTCATTCCTTCGTATAATAAGGAATGGAGTGACGGTCAGGTGAAACTCACGAATTCCGACAAGGGAATTTAGCACAAAATTATATTTGTCAAATGATGTTCAGTTCTTGATTCTTCTTCAAGATGAAAAGGTTAAAGAAGTATGCGTGAATAGTTTAACCCGGTTTTGAGTCAATTAATATATCGTCAATACTGCTGATGTTTTAGATTAGTTCATTTTGTCATATTTCTTTCGCTATTGTACGTGAAGCACGACTCCTATAATATTGGGTTCAGGGACAGACATATTTAACGTAATTGGAACATTTTCAAGATACCTCTTCCTTCAGTTCTTTCACTTCAAGGCTCCCTACAGAGAAACTTTTCCGTATGGAATTAGGAGCAAACATTTTTTCTTAGATATATAGTACTAGACAAACTAGAGAAGAATAAGCGAATCTGTATTTGTGGAGAATTTACTGAATGATGCATATTTTTTAACTAATTGCAATATTTGTTGAACTTTCAAGTAAATAACTACTTATCAAATTTAATTAACGGGTACTCTTCATTTGGACAAAAATGAAATAAGTAGACCTACTATGCAAATAAGTTTGGAATGTCACTTCAAAGTTATTATTTTGGACTAAAATTATTACGAACAAATGAAACATAATATGAGACGGAGATTTTGTTGATTTTTATAAGTGTTTTATACACAGTCATCAAACACATTTTTATATTTCTGACAGTATTACCATTCTACGTTTGCAGCATGACGTTAGTATCACTATTATTCCAATACATTATTATTCGAATCTGTATTTTTTAAAAATTGGTGATAACACAACGTTACCATAAGTTAATTAAATAGAAAACAATATTTCTTCGCTCAATATTAATTCGCTGTGATTCTCAATTTTTGTATGTACCAAAAACGAAGAGCAATGTACCATGATTTAAAATAAAGCATACTCTCGTGTGTGTATGAATCGTATTTGCTTTTAATATTTTTCATAGCCATTATAATACATACTTTTCTGGATTTGGGCATTTTGTTTCAAGCCCGATTGAATAAGTAATGAATAGATAGTTGATATTATTTTTTGTTACTTTTATTATTATTATTATTACTACATATACTTTTTTTTTCAAATAAGGATGATCTAATCAGTTTGGGAATTTATATATGACAATCTTACGAGTTCTGAGTTTCCAACACTCGGTCATAACTAACAACTTCTAAGTTTTAAAAAAGAAAAAAACATTGCCGACAGTAATGTGGACTAATGGTACATAGTAAACAGATAGTGTAATTAATTTATTGCTGGTGTGCAGAAATATATCTGTAAAAAAGTCTGAATTGGAGCTCACTGAATGCGAATCATAGTCATTATAAGTAATTTCCAAATGCGTGTAATTTGAATCAGATATAATAACTATAACTGTTAACATTTCCTTTGATTAGCTTGCGAACAAATTCGTAAAAACTAACCTACTTTCGCATACAGTAGGTGTTATAGTACAGTATTATTCCTTCATTGCTTTTTTCCTTTTTCCATATACCATCCGGTAAGAATGAAGAGATCTTGATATTTTACACGGTAGCAATGTGAAAATAACAATATTCTTAGAGGAATTTCCGTGTTTTTGTAAGGAAATTTGTAGTGTCCATGTTTTTTTTCCTCTCGATGTTCTTCTTTTTGAATGTTGAACTTTGGAAGAATGACATGCACAATTTTACACTTTTCATTCAGAGATTTTTCTGTAGCAAGTGAAGCATTAACGTGACTTTGTGTGAAAATACTTTGGTGAAAGACACCCCAAGGATCGTGAATCTGTAGACAGTGAAAACTAAGTAATTCTAATTCATTACTTTAATGTGAACGTTGGAAGAACATTTCTGGAATGATTCCGAATTTTCAAGTGATTTGTTGGGTTCATTCTAGCAAACCAGTATAAAAACAGTATATTTGAATAAATGTCAGTTTTAATTATGAAATAAAAATAGAAAACTCGCCTTTTTCTGTAGGAGTATTTTATTTTTGCGAACACTAGGCGCATTATCAAGCCATCAATTTAAAAAAAAAACACAGAAAATTAAAGCTCAAAATAATACATTGCATATTCTGCAATCATTAAAAGTATGGTATTATTTTCAGTTTTTATTTTCCGTGTTTGTGTTTTTTTTTAATTGAAAGCTTGATAGCGCCTGGTTCGCGAAACTAGTCACAAATAAATAACTTCTATAGAGAACGGCTATTTTTCAATTTTATTCCATAGTTATTGGACATCTGTAATCTCCACTTAGTGCATATTGTCAGTTTTAAAATTTAACGCTTTACTCAGCTATTTTAGAAGATACATTTCCGAAAGTGCAGGTTGTGTTTATGACATATGTATGCAAATAACATATCTTTAATTATAATTTTAGTGTGTACTGAAACCAGCATGCTTATTAGAATCCAGTGTAGAAAGTGTGCTACATTTATTTTTAAATTTGGGAGCAGTTGAAAATAGAATTGAAATATCTTATCTGGGTGATGATGTTCATGTTGAAAATCAGAATGAATCACGACTAGCCGGAGATTATTACGCTTTGTACTAGATAAAAAAAAGGAACATACCGTACGTAAAGAAGAAAATGAATGAAGAAATTACGACTCTAGAAAAAAAACTGACTAATCCAGCAACACAAATTCTTCTGTTTCATTCCTGAAGAGAGTGTGGAAATCACCGTTAGTTCTTATTGCTCCATGGATAAGATGCGGGATGAGAGAGAACGATGTGGGGGGGGGCACCAAGGGGTGGTGTAGGGGGTAGTTATGGATAAGTCTTCTTATGAAGATGGTAGAATATAGTGGAAGACTTGTATTTATGCAAAGAAACCCGTTTGTTGCGAGTAGCCTACGTCTTGGCACTATGACCTGCATTTTTCATGCCTTCATTCATCGCCTCGCTTCAATGGAAACAAAAAATGACCGTCATTTTTGTCTTCTTTGTTTCAGAACTTTTGCACAGTTTTAATAACAGTTTCGATTGTCTGTTTTTTTTCTTCTTGTCGAAAGTATTATTATTGATTGTCTGTTACATTTTATAATATGATTGTATATTGATATAATGTTAGTAAGAGAGATCATCAGTTGAGGCAGGTAGCATTGTTAACCTGTAAATCGTTACACAAAATGAACTTTAGAAATATTATGACAAAACTGTAATCAGAAGGTATGTAGAAAAGCATTACTTTTGTCTTAGAAAATTGAGTTCCTAAAGATATCAGCGAGTGTAACTTATATGGTAATTAGGTAATACTTGCTTAAACATCGTACAAACTTAACCAAATTGATTAAATACGTACATAATAAAATAAGTAATTAGTAAACGTCAGCGAACTACTGATGAAAAAAGTTACACACGCTATTGAAAACTGTAATATATAAAACAATCAAGTTTATAAAGAATAACCAGTTTCTTTAGGGAAATGAGGATAGAAAGTATATGACGAAGTTCCACATTTCTCATGTGAATTCAAATACGAATTAACAGCTGACTATATAATATATTCGAGTTTTATTCTTCTTTTACCAAAAGTGAGAATCACATACCTCAAGGACGAATCACTTAAATGGCAACTAAAATTAAATAGTTCAGTTTTTTAAATTTAGGTCAAACTGTGAAAACAAGCATATATACAATCCATTAACGTTATACGAAATATCCAAATAACGGAGTTATAAATCCTTATTAAAAATAATTATTTTATTTCTTATATTGAATAAACTGTTGTAAACATTTGGAAACATAGCTCTGCCCACCAAAATGAAAGTTCCTCTCGAAGTGTTGACCAGCTAGTATACGAAGGTGAAAGCAGTCGGATACAATACAAAGGTCTATACATCAGTTGTTTACTTCAAAGATCATTTCCGTTTTGTATTTTATTACTAGCTTTTGATTAATTGAGGTTCACGCTCTTAAAATATGATGTAACTTCAATTTTTTTTCTGTGGGCATGTTTAACTTTCATTTGTAGTGGTTGCCGATGTGGTGGTCTATACTTTTTCGAATTAGTTACTATCAGAGGGAGGGAAAACAAAAAAAAACATTTGTGGTTTTACTATTATGAAATTATGGTTTATTTGCATGTGTTTATGATATAACAAATACTTAGCTTTTATGAAGAATATGAGTTTGTTTTTCGTGAAAAGTAGTTCGTAGAATATAAAATGTTTTCGAAAAATACCCGTAAAACAGCAAGTCATAAAAACAATTTATATCGAATTCTATGAGTACGGTATTCAAGTTGTTCGCTTGTATCTCGTATAAAGTTCTAACAGTGCGATATTATTAGGATTAGATATATGCTACTTTTCATATACTTCTTCCTTAAACATACTTAATTTTTTTTTCTACATTTTCCATTTTCCACAATGCACTTCAGAATCCGATTGAATGACAATATTGTAATGCATGTTTGGCTCCAAATATTGTACAAAGCATGTTTACAATACTTATTCCAAGTAAATGTGCATTCATGACTCCAAGTTGTAAAAAAAATCTCACATTAACAAATAACACATATACGTTTGTCACGTAAAATAATGACTTGTGTACATACCACCTTACAAAATAACGGAATCTTACTGAATAGAAGTCCAAAATCGTTGCACAGCTGTTAAATATTACCATCATCAACAGTTGCTGCCTGACCTTATAATATTCTTCGCGTCGTAGAGCACAAATAATAAATTTATATTTATTAATAGTAAAAATTGGAGCCTTAGTCACGAATGTGGAATTTTATTTTGTATCTCTTTCTCCCAACTTCGGGGGGTCCATTTCGTTCTTTGAAATATACGCTTGATATCTTTCCTTGATTTATTATACGGAAGTAAAAATGGAAGTTGAGCAGCAGGTGTATTCAACAGATGGTAGAATTGCTTCTACATTTGGAGAAGAATAAATTCATTTCTTTTCATAAGGGATAATCCAACTGTTACTTAACCGTATGATTTTGGAAGGTCGTATTTCCTTGGTGCTAAGGTTTAGGTTTATTTATAGTCTCACTTGATACCTCTATATTTCTATCATTATATGGCTGTAGACAATGCAAGAAACTACATTTTCAGTTTTGATTTTATTTCACTAAGATTATGATTAGCAAGTTTTTTTTATTTTAAATTAACAGGCCTCGTAGAAAAGTATTCAATAGATTTTTTTTATATTCAGCTCCGCATAATTTTTTTTTCAGCATCATTTAAAAAAAAAAAAAAAAACAGAAAAGTACCATGAATTGCTTCACATCAAAATAGTGTCAATTCCTTCTAAATTCTTCAACGTTGTAAAGACACGTAAAGAAAAAGAAAGAATAAAAATCGAAGGGAAAGCATGGTGAGAAAATTCAGCACTTTTTCTACCATAAAATGTTTCTTTTATATTTTTATAACAAGTTTTTTTTTGTTTTCGTTTTCTTTTATTTTTTGTTTGTTTTTTATTCTTATTGTGATTATCTATAATCCTACTTAATTTCTTTCTCTGCATCACCTCTTTCTGTGAGCGTATTTGTCGATAAGGTATATCAACAAATATACTTACATTATAAGTCAAAAGAACAATATACTACTTTATCCTTGCCTCGAGAACCAAATACTCTTCTTGTTTAAAAACTAAGTAATGTCATGTAATTAGAGTGTACATTTCGTAAGTTGTATGGCCTACAAATGTGAGGGGGTTTATTTCACCTGAATCTAGTTTGTTTGGTCGATTTGTCTCTTTCGGTATCCTCTTGCTCCTTCATCATGTACTTCTGATGGTATAACTTCAGGGGTAAATCAGTGGGGGTGCTAACAGGATCCAGTGGATTGGAATGTAGGTCAACGAGGCCATTCAACACTTTGCAATGCAGAGACAATATTTACTTCTAGTATTCTCACCACTCAAAACACAAAATTAAACTTTCTGATGCTGTTTATATCGTTGACACCTGTCTTCCATTTAGCGGAAGTGTCCTTCTTTTAGAACGTTTTCTCGTTTACACAAGTGAGATTATCGGTACCTCAGAAAGAATTTTAGTTATCAGCATGAATGTGGGTGTGTGAGATAGGGAATCCTTATTTCAATATCGTATCTTTATTAGTATTTTATATATTTTTAATATATATATATATGTATATAACTTTTTCTATTACTATTACTATTCAGTGGTCATAATTGTCGTTTTTTTTCTTTTTACGTCAAAAGCATTATTTAGCTATTAATGAAAACTTCCATAGAACCAGAAAATAACGCGGAAAACAAGCATTTACCTTAGGTAGTAATTACTGTAAAACGAGCGAAATAAGGTATATGGGTCTATTTATTTATATTTCAGGAAAATGCACCGTATAAAGCACTCAAACCAAATTTCCATTTCCTCAATTTTCATAAAAATACTACGAAGTTAGTTACGTCGTGTTATTTACTTCTGACGACTAAAGCGTTCGTATAAACGTTATCAGTATCAGTGAGAAAGGAGCTGAATGCCGCAAAGAGTGGATGTAAGGTTAATTTACATCTTATGACATTCGAGTATTCTCCAATGTTGACGCATGCAAGTATACAAGATGCATGCAAGTATACAAGATCCTCTACTGGTAGCTGAATTGCAAACTTCACTTTAATTCTCTTATTCTGTGAGTGCATTTCATTCATTCATCCTTCTCCTCCTCTTTTCCATGTACATGTGAGAATTTCTCATTCACAAAGCATGTACAAATTAAAGTGCAAGTAATCCTGAAACCTTTCATGCTTCTATCAACTAACTGACTTCTTCATGCTCATTTCAAATTACATTGTTTTATTTTTACCTAAACCTAACTTTTTCTTTCATTCTGACCTCTTAATTACCTCCAATTTTGACAGTAAGCTTACCAAGGAACCACTGCGGTTCCAAACGCAATGATTCGGACCAACGACTCTACTTTGAACTATTTTGTACATTATTTACCTTTAATAAAATGTATAACATGTCAAGGCAAGCACGAAGTCAGATCTCATAAAGAATGATATTTAGATTATTACTCGTATGATATCACGAAGTTGTCAATTGTAGATCGTAAAACTAAGATATTTTCATAATAATGCATCTAAGGTATGTTGTTGTAAAATGTGGTAATTATATATATATATATATATATATATATATATATATATATAT